>PITA01006167.1:0-102792 GCA_004023965.1 Spilogale gracilis
GTATCCAAGATCTATAAAGAACTACTCAAACTCAACACCCAAAAAGAAGATGAACACATCAAAAAATGGGCAAGAGACATGAAGAGGCACTTCTCCGTAGAAGATATACAAACGGCCAACAGACACATGAAAAAATGTTCAGCGTCATTAGCTATCAGGGAAATTCAAATCAAAACCACTCTAAGATACCACCTTACACCAGTCAGAATGGCCAAAATTAACAAGACAGAAAACAACAAGCGTTGGAGAGGCTGCGGAGAAAAGGGAACCCTCTTACACTGTTGGTGGGAAAGTAAACTGGTGCAGCCGCTTTGGAAAACAGTGTGGAGATTCCTTAAAAAATTAAAGATAGAGCTACCCTATGACCCTGCAATTGCACTACTCGGCATTTAACCCAAAGATACGGATGTAGTGAAAAGAAGGAAGTAACCTTTGACATCAGCCACAGCAACTTCTTTCAAGACATGTCTCCAAAGGCAAAGGAAACAAAAGTGAAAATGAACTTTTGGGACTTCATAAAAATAAAAAGCTTCTGCACAGCAAAGGAAATAGTCAACAAAAGAAAAAGACAACCCATGGAATAGAAGAAGATATTTGCAAATGACACTACAGACAAAGGGCTGCTATCCAAGATCTATAAAGAATTCCTCAAACTCAACAACCAAAAAATGATGATTCAATCCATATGGGTAGAAGACAGACACTTCTCCATAGAAGACATACAAATGGATAACAGACACATGAAAAAATGTTCATAATCTTTAGCCATACGGGAAATTAAAATCAAAGCCACATTTAGATACCACCTTACACCAGTTAGAATGGCCAAAATTAACAGGACAGGAGAGAACAAGTGTTGGAGAGGCTGTGTAGAAAGGGGAACCATCTTACATTGTTGGTGGGAATGCAATTGGTACAGCCAGTTTGGAAAACAATGTGGAGATTCCTTTAAAAAATAAAAAAAAAGAGCTACCTTATGACCCTGAAATTGTACTACTGGGTGTTTACACCAAAGACACAGATGTAGTGAAAAGAAGGGCCATATGAACCCCAATGTTTATAGCAGCAATAGCCACAATTGCCAAACTGTAGAAAGAGCCAAGGTGCCCTTCAACAGATGAATGAACAAAATAGTCCATATATACAATGGAATATTATGTCTCTGTCATAAAGGATGAATACCCACCTTTTGTAGAAACATCGATGGGACTGGAAGAGGTTATGCTGAGTGAATTAAGCCAAGCAGAGAAAGCCAAATAGCATATGGTTTCACTTACTTGAGGAGCCTAAGGAATAACATGAAGGACAGTGGGAGAAGGAAAGGAAATGTGAACTGTGGTAAATTAGAGAGGTAAATGGACTGAGAAACAAATTGAGGGTTTTGGAAGGGGGGGTGGGGGGTAAGAGAGTCTGGTGGTGGGTATTAAGGATGTAACATATTGCATAGAGCACTGGGTGTGGTGCATAAACAATAAATTTTGGAACACTGAAAATACAAAATATCAAAAAAATAAAATGAAATATTTAACTTAATTTATACATCTATTGATTAATAAACAATAAAATTATCATGTTCTAGATGGATAAGTGTTGTTGACAAGAATATATATATATTAAAAATACTTAAGTGTATAACCCAGTAAGTGTATAGTCCAGTCTATCAAAAAGTATGTTTCTCTACCACATTAAATTCTTGCTATTCAGGATTAACACTTAGTTATAACAAATTACTTATCTTATTTCTATAGATTTTCAAGGCAAGTTGAGATCATGTATATAAGATTTTATTTACTTATTTGAGACAGAGAAACACAGATAGAGAGGAAACACAAGCAGGGGAAGTGAGAATGGGAGAAGCAGGCTTTCTGCCAAGCAGGGAGCCTGATGCGGGGCTTGATTCCAGGACTCCAGGATCATGACCTGAGCCAAACGCAGATGCTTAATGACTGAGCCACCCAGGCACACCACAACATATATTTTTGTGTGATGCATGATGCATATATCATTTTTTCTTTTTTTTCTTTTTTTTTAGTTTTTGTTGTAGTGTTCAATGATTCATTTCTTGTGTTACATCCATCACCATATATGCCCTCCTTAATACCCATCACCTGGTTACCACACTCCCCCACCTTCTCCTCTATTATGTAACCCTCAGTTTGGTTCTCAGAGTCCAGAATCTCTCATGGCTTTTCTCCATCTCTGATCTCTTCCCATTCAGTTTTCCCTCCCTTCCCCTATGGTCCTCTGTGTGATTCTTTATATTCCACATATGAATGGGATCATATGATAATTGTCTTTCTTTGCTTGATTTATTTCACATAACATAATACCCTCCAGTTCCATCCATGTTGATGCAAATGGTGGGTATTCATCCTTTCTAATGGCTAGGTAATATTCCATTGTGTATATGAACCACATATTCTTTACTCATTCATCTCTTGAAAGGCCATCCCAACTCCTTTCACAGTTTTTTTGTTTTGTTTTGTTTTGTTTTAAGATTTTATTTATTTGACAGAGAGAAACACAGCCAGAGAGGGAACACAAGCAGGGGGAGTGAGAGAGGGAGAAGCAGGCTTCCCGCCGAGCAGGGAGCCCGATGTGGGACTCGATCCCAGGTCTCCAGGATCATGACCTGAGCTGAAGGCAGTCGCTTAACCAACTGAGCCACCCAGGCGCCCCTCCTTTCACAGTTTGACTATTGTGGACATAGCTGCTATAAACATTGGGATGCATGTGCCCCTTCTTTTCACTATGTGGCTTTGGGTTAAATACTTGGTAGTGCAGTTGTTGCATTGTAAGGTAGCTCTGTTTTTAACATCTTGAGGAACCATGGCTGTACCAGCTTGCATTTACACCAACAGTGTAAGAGGGCTCCATTTTCTCCACATCCTCACCAATATTTGTTGTTCCCTGTCTTGCTAATTTTGCCATTCTAAGTGCTGTAAGATGATATCTCATTGTGGTTTTGATTTGTATTTCAATCATTGTTAGGAGTATTGAATATTTTTGTATATGTCTGGTGGCCATTTGTATGTCTTCTTTGGAGAAATTTTAGTTAATATCTTCTGCCCATTTATTGTCTGGATGATTTGCTTTCCTGGGCATTGTATTTAATACATTACTTCTAGATCTTGGTTACCAGCCCTTTATCTGCAATGTCATTTGCAAATATCTTCTCACATTCCATGGGTTGCCTTTTAATTTTGTTGACTGTTTCCTTTTCAGGGCAGAAGCTTTTTATCTTGAGGAAGTCCCAATAGTTCATTTTTGCTTTTGTTTCCCTTTACTTTAAGAGACATGTCTTGAAAGAAGTTGTTGTGGCTAATGTCAAAGAGGTTGCTGCCTTAGTTCTCTTCTAGGATTTTGATGGATTCCTATCTCACATTGGGGTCTTTCATCCATTTGAGTTTATCTTGTGTATGGTGTAAGATAATGGTCCAATTTCATTCTTCTTCATGTGTCTGTCCTAAATTCCCAGCACCATTCATTGAGAAGACTGTATTTTTTTCCATTGGATATTCTTTCCTGCTTTGTTGAAGATTAGTTGACCATAGAGTCAAAGGGCCATATGTGAGCTCTCTATTCTGTTGCATTGATATATGTGTCTATTTTTGTGCAATGCCATCCTATCTTGATGATAACAGCTTTGTAATATAGCTTGAAGTCTGTAATTGTGATGTCCCAGTTTTTGGTTTTCTTTTTTAACAATGCCCTGGTCATTCGGTGTCTTTTCTAGTTTTCTACAAATTTTAGGATTGTTTATTCTTGCTCTGTGAAAATGTTGACAGTATTTTGATACAGAGTGCATTGAAAGTATAGATTGCTCTGGGCAGCATAGACATTTTCTGACTTCTTTGCAATTTGGTGATATAGGGTCTTCTAACACACAGACCAAAAGTCAAGTAGGAATATTCAGAACACACTGTTTTTTTCCAGCCTAATAAATTAGAATCTCCCTCCCCATCTCCCCTCTTTTTTTTTTCTTTCATTTCTTTTTTTTTTCCTATTGTTTTGGACCATTTTGGCTTTGGTGGCATATATTTGGTGTCTATTGACCACCTCAGATTTTTTCTAAGATGCATTCTGTTTAGGTAGTGGTTGATATTTTGGACTCTGTCCATTCCATCAACCATCCCTCAAAAGAATGGCTAGGAGAAAAAACTCCCAAAAAGAAAACAACCAGAGACAATGTGTTCTTCCACAGATCTAATGGCTGTGGATATAAGCAAGATGTCAGAGATAGACTTCAGGGTAGCAGTCGTGAAGTCAATATCTAGGCTTGAGAAAACTATTAGTGATAATATGGAATCTCTAAAGGCATAAATGAGATCTAATCAGACCAAACTTAAAAATGCTACTATATGTTGGATAACTGAACATTAAAAAAAGAAGAAGAAAGAAAGAGATACTATGAATGAGATGCTATCTAAGTTGGATAATCCAACAGCCAGGGTAAATGAGGTAGAACAAATTACTGATCTAGAAGATAAGCTGATAGAAAGGAATGAAGCTGAGGAAGATGGGGATAGGCAGCCAGTAGCCCATGAGAATAGATTTAGAGAGATCAATGACACCATGAAACTTTCCAATGTCAGAATTAATGAGATCCTTAAAGGGATGGAGGGAGAGGACTAGAAGGTATATCAGAACAAATCATAGCTGAAAACTTCCCTAATCTGGGGGAGGGAAACAAGAATTCATATCCAAGAGAGGACCCCTCCCAAAATCAATATAGATAGATCAACACCCTAACATATAGTAGTGAAACTTAGAGCCAAGGAAGCTATCCTGAGGGGAACTTGGGGGAAGTTTTCTTATGTATGGAGGGAGGAACATTAGAATAACATCAAACCTATCCACAGAGACCTGGCAAGCCTGACAGGGCTGGCAAGACATATTCATATTACTAAATGAGAAGAAAATGCAGCCAAGAATACCTTATCCAGCAAGGTTGTGTTCAGAATGGACAGGGAGATAAAGGGCTTCCATGACCAACCTAAACTGAAAGAATATGTCATCACCAAACTAGATCTACAAGAAATATTAAGGTGGATTCTGTAAGCAAAGAGAAACCCTGAAAGTAATGTAAACCAGAAATTAACAGAGACAATCTATAGAAACAGGGACTTTACATGCAACACAATGGAACTTAATTCATTATCTTCAATAGTTACTCTTAACATGAATGGGCTGAATGCTCCCTATCAAGAGACACATAATCTCATATTGGATTAATAAAGAAGGACCTATCCATATGCTGTCTACAAGAGAATCATTTTGAACCTAAAAACACCTTCAGATTGAAAGTGAGGGGATGAAGAGCGATTTACCATGCCAATTGACCTTAAAAGAAAGCTAGGGTAGCAATTCTTATATCAGACAAATTAGATTTTAAACCAAAGATTGTAGTAAGACATGAGGCATATTTCTTTTTTTCTTTTAAAGATTTTTATTTATTTGAGATAGAGTGAGAATGAGAGAGAGAGAGAGCACAAGCAGGCAGAGCAGCAGGCAGAGGGAGAAGCAGACTTCCTGCCAAGCAGGGAGCCTGATGCAGGGCTCAATCCCTAGACTCTGGGATTATGACCTGACCCAAAGGCAAACACTTAGTGAATGAGCCACTCAGGTGCCCTGATGATGCATATTTCTTAACATTGGCAGGCAGTCCTCCTCCTCCATTGGTGACATATTTTTAAATTATATTCATGAAATGTCTTTGTTTAATCAGGGAAGTTAGGGACATTTGGCCAAAATATATTTATTTCTCCCCCCTTAGGCGACTATTCCACTAATGGCCATTTGGGAAATTCCCACTGAGAAATTCATTTGTTCAACTCTCCTTGGTAGGGTGCTTTTACTTTTTCTTTAATTTAGAAGGCTAAAATAGAAGGTAATGAATCCAAATGCCTGTTGCTTAAACAAGAGGAGTTTTATTCATTTAAGCCCAAAGTCTCTTTTTCACAGAGACTGTTGGTGTGAGCAATGGTTCAGACAGCCTCATCTTCCTGGTAAGTTTACCAGACCCTTCCACATCACTGGAGCATTGCATAGGCACCCACCCAGTCCTCCTGGTGTCAGACCATCATGAGCATTCAGAGAAAAGGATGGAGACAGACTTAACTGACCTGGAAACTAGCACACACACCACTACTGAACACTGAACCTAGAAGGAAAGTTCTGTAAAATTAAGAGCAGTAGATCAAATTTCCTCTTCCCTCTTCATCCATTGGGTGATCTGTGCACTGTTGTGGCTGCTTCTTTCAGTATTGGTCCTGGTGAGAGGGGTTGATGCAATGAGATATTTTTTCTGGATTTTGGCAATGTGTAACATCTGAGATCAACTTCCCTTATCATATAATTTCTAAGATGGTCCATGTGTCAGGAATAGAGATTGAAAAGCTGCATGCCCAGTGGACAGACACGTCAGAACCTCCTTACCTCAGTCTACAGATTTCTATTTGATATTCTTTTCTGAGAAAGCAATGTACCATAATTGGTCATTCCCTACTCTTTCTTTTTGGTGAATGAGTTGGACACCTCAGACTAAATAATAAAAAATATATAAATAACAGTGGAGTGGGTGGTGGGTGGTGGGTGAAGGATTGATAAGAATTAGAGTGATCACCTGTGTGATGTGAAATGAAACACCTGTTCAGCAGGGGCATCTACTCAGTTTTGCCATATGCACAAGTCCTGCAAATCTTAGCCAAGTGTCAGGAATGGTATTTGTCTTGATGCAGACTGTGAGCCATGTGTTTCCCAGTGAGGACACTTGGTCCAGCTCAATTTGTGATAGGTGAGATCACTCACAGGTTGTGCAATAATTAGTTTTCACTACTGTGAGATGTTTTCTGGATCCTTCTATTTCTCCAACACATGAGTATAATACTAATATCCAACTTGTGATATTGTTGATGCCCTTCATCCTTGTGGGGTTGGTTTTCTTCTCTAGTCAGCCTGGAACACATCTCTCTCCAGACAAAGCAGAAAAATATCAGGGAGCTCTCCATAATTTGGTCTGCCTTCTGACTCAAGCAGACACAGGTGATGTGCTCAGCATGTTGCCTGCTGAAAGTTCTCTTCCCATAGTCTCTCTGTACTAATTCTTCAGAATTTCTGAATTTCTTCTGTGCTTCTCTTTTTTATCTTTCTCAAAGGGATATTGAATCTAAGGTTTTGGTTTTACTAATTTCTTGTCCATTGGCCACCTTTCTCTGGGTGAAGAAAGGTGTATGTTCATGATTTCTACATCACTTAGAAACTTACAACCCCAGACATAATCTCTAGCCCAAGCCTCTGGCCCCAAAATCCAGATCCTGACCTCAGGCTTTTGATGGACTATCTGGACATCTAATGGGTAGAACCTAATGCCCTGTTTCTTCTGTGCATCTTGTCCACTGGACATCTTTTGGCACCCACATATCCCATAAATTATTTATTTCCTACAGTTTACTTTTTCTCTAATACCTAAAGTATAGAGAGATTTTTTTAAAGATTTTATTTATTTGACAGAGAGAAACACAACCAGAGAGGGAACACAAGTAGGGGGAGTGAGAGAAGGAGAAGCAGGCTTCCCACCGAGCAGGGAGCCCTATGTGGGACTCGATCCTGGGTCTCCAGGATCATGACCTGAGCTGAAGGCAGTCGCTTAACCAACTGAACCACCCAGGCTCCCAGTATAGAGAGATTTTGATAATTACATTAAATTATGCACAAGAAAGTACTTTGTAACTATAATTAAGCATACAGTTAATTTCTATACCACCCACCTAGTCTTACCAGGAAGTTTCTGAGGTTTCTCAGATGCATCTGTCCTTCTTGCTTCCAAATGCATGTCCTGAGTATTTGAAATCTGAAGGACCTCTGAATCATCATCTTCTCTTCTCTACCCTCCATTTCAATTGCCCTAGTTGGGTCTCCTCATCTCCTAGGTAGGCTAAGGTAAAAGTTAGATAAAAATTTTCCTGGCTCTGACACAGTGGGTTCTATGAGCATCACACCATCTCATTCCCAGGCTTAAAAGTATTGCTGGTCTTGTGGTCTTCATATTGAAGCTTCAGCTTTCCACTTGAGTAGAATTCAGTAATAAGCCCTCTGTCCTGCTCTCTGAATATGGGCAATGGTGGCAAAATGTGGGCAGAGTGCCAATGGCTGTAGAACAAACAGCTCCAGTGACTGAGGTGGGCAGGCAGTATTCTAGGGAGTGCATACACAGGGTCTCTATGGGCTGTTTCTCTTAAAGGAGCAGAACTTGAGAAGGAAAAGGTCTTTCAGTAATTTACAATTCAAAGTTTAATTCATTTATACCCATTCACCTTTGGAAATGAAGAACATAAAGCATACATTTGATAAGGCTCTGATTTTTCCTGGCACATTTAAAATGTAAAAATGAATGCCTTTATTGACTTTTCTTCACCACAAAATAAGCCATAAAACACAAATAAATCAACCTTTCTAAGGGGAGCCCATTTTCAGTGGGAAAATATGCTGACTCACAGAACTCATTAATTATAGTTCCCTATTGGGCTCCCAGTTATTTCTGAGCTTCAGTAGAACTTGGGTTGAAGGTTCTGACTGTGATAGTTCATCTTCGACTGTGATTCCATCTTCTGAGCTCTGTTTGAGTGCAGGTCAGTTGTGAATAACAGCCCCTCTTGATGCTGCTGCCATCCTGGCAGTTGACACTCCCAGGGACACTCTGCAGAAGTAGATTTGTATTCTGGATCAGAGCATGAGGTGAAATATGAGTCAATATTGTTACACTCCTCACCATGAAGATCCCTGGGCAGCAGGGGGAATCTGTAGGCTTGACTATCCTGGGCCTAGATCTGATTCCTTCTTCTTTTTCTATGTACATGTCCTCCACTCTTGCTTAATTAAACAATCATCCCTTCCGTATCAGAGAGATTTACATCAGAGAAGCAAAAACAAAACAAAACAAAACAAACAAAAACAAACAAACAAAAAACATGTGATATAGAATTTGGAATTTGTTGTATGGATTAGAGCTGGTGGGGTAGTCTGAACAGGCTAATGCCTTTGTACCAGGTATTGAGCCTGAGGCTACCCACCTATGGGTCAGACAGGCAAGGCAATGGTAGAAAAACAAGAGACTGGGTGTAGACAAAGTCAAGGGTTAAGGACAACTAAATCAGGAAGAACACTGGGACACATGTCTATACCACAACCAATCTTAATGCCATAGGTGACCTGCAGGATAACTTGGCTCCCTTTGCCAAGGAGTTGCCCCTGTACCTGGACTAGACCTTAGAGAAGCAGAAGAAAGAGACCCTCTAGGAACCAGATATGTCATGTGGGTTTCAGTGCTACCCCATGCCAACCAGGTAAGCCAACAGATAAGTGACAGTATGCATGAATTACACACCTAGTCCCTATATAGAGAGCATAAAAATATGGCTGCAAAATGCTCCTTGAGGCCAATACCACTTGGGAATCATACTGAAAATAGAATCTGGGGTTTCACTTCCAGCTTAATTAAATTGGGCCCATCACAGCTACTACACATAACCCAGGTTCTCAGGTTGTCCTTATTCCTTTTTACTTCCATGTCTTTGTTTATGGCTAGAAGGCTCAGTAATAGTCATTAAATAATAGGCATTGATCAAAAGTTATCCTTGAGCACCTCCATATTGTCTGGTTTGAAATCCACCCCTGACTGATCACACACCCTCTTTCCTGAATAATGTACACATGATCGCTGATCCTGTCGTTTCCCTGTTATCTGTAACCCACCTATTAGGAAATACAGAGGTGCTTAAGGCCTAGAGAAAGATATGTGTACTTCCAGGCCCACAACGGTAAAAGAAAATCACTCTGAGTTCTAAAACTCTTGCAACCAGAGGCAAGGCAAACCAGAGATGTTAAAGCAGGAATCTGCCGCCACTGCTAGTATAAAGGAACAAAGAAGGAGGTATGTTGCTGGTGCCCAGTGGTATGAGTCACCTTAAGACCTGAAGCTACTTCTGCCAAGAGAACTGCCCATAAAAAGTAGACAGCAGACACACCTTCTTGTCTTCCTTTCCCTGGCTGTCTGTTCACCAAGGGGCAACCACTCCAATAGAAATGAATTAGGAAAAAAGTCAAAAACAGATTTGAGGGCAGGCAGGCAATGCCTGGCTTCTAGTAGCATTCCACTCTGTGCTAAATGTAGCACTAACTGGATCCTTTCAGAAGGTGTCATGGCTCCTGCTCTCAAGTCACTTGGATATGTAAGCAATAGTTTTTGAAGATAGAAGGCATAGGAAAGGAAACATAGGTAGGTGCCTGTCTCAGCCTGGAGGAAGGCAGAGGTAGAAGTATCCCTGAGCCCAGACTTCGATATCAACTTGAGAAAACTTTGAGCCATCCTCAATACCAGAGAAGCTGACTTTTGAATGCACCACAGATATTCACTTATTCCATGAATACTTTATTGAGCAGTTACTATGTGTAAAGCATTATGTTCTTTACAATTATCTACCCTAGATGTACTTGGTTATTACTGTGTTTGAAGTCCACAAGATCATCCTCAGGCCCCATAATTTGTTTAAATTTATAGGACTAAGAAAGCCATTATACCTATGATTACTTTCATTATTTTTTATGGTTTTTTTTTTTAAAGATTTTATTTATTTATTTGACAGAGAGAAACACAGCAAGAGAGGGAACACAAGCAGGGGGAGTGAGAGAAGAAGAAGCAGGCCTCCCACCGAGCAGGGAGCCCGATGTGGGGCTCAATTCCGGGTCTCCAGGATCATGACCTGAGCCAAAGGCAGTCGCCCAACCAACTGAGCCACCCAGGTGCCCCTATGTTTATTTTTTCCAGTGAAATGAAAAAGGTTAAAATCCACAAAGGGGAAATGTACAAGGGAAAAATACAGGAGAAACCAAACACAAGGTTCTAGACTTTCTCTCTTAGTGGAGTCACATACAGGCATACTTAGTTATCCCAACAATGATATATGGGTGAGTTTCCTCAGGGAAACTCCAGCCCTGGCATTGAAGCTCTTTGTTCACATAGACATGCAGTGCTCTCAAGATTGACCTTACTGGCCTTAGGAGTCTTCAGCTCCAGCAGAAGCAAACATACAGCAATGGCCCAGGGCTTTAGGCATATAAAACACTCTTATTAGACAGCATATTCTGGGGGCTCAGAAGTTATCTCCAGGGACTGTCAAGGTCATCAAGGGACAATCCTAAATAGGACTTTCTTTGGGATAAGCAGGGTTTAGACAGCCATGTCTGTTGAGTTGAGTCATTGGTGCATACTCAGGAATTCCTATTTTGATCCAGTTCTCACCTGAGCTCTAATCATTGCTATTTCTCCCAATGCCGGTCCACCCCTAATGGACTTGGGATTTGTATTTAGGTCACCTCACCACAATCACTGAATTATGTGTTTCAAGATCCAGCATGTGATAATGTTCTATTTAGGGACATTGCCTTGGATTGGAATCCATTTATTTATTCTTTCAGTCACTATCAACTGAGCACATAGGATGTACCAAGAATTGTAAGCACACTGGTTACAACAGTAAAATGTAATAAACCCCAATCTCACTCTAGCAGAAAGTATGGTCTGGTGGAACATTACATGTGAATAACTTAATATAATATGACTGACAGTATACTGGATTGAATACTGTCTCTCCAGTATTCATGTCTTCTCAGAACCAAAGAATATGATCTTATTTGGAAATAGAGTCTTTGCAGATGTAATCAAGTTGAGATGTAGTCTTACTGGATTAGTGTGGACTAAAATCCAATGATTGGTGTCCTTATAAGAAAAAGGAAATTTGGATGCAGAGATGCACAGAGAGGTAAAACAATGAAGACACATGAGCTGATGGAAGCAGAGATTGGAGCTGATGGAAGCAGAGATTGGAGTGACATGTCTACAGGTCAAGGAATGCCATCATCCACCAGAACTTGAAAAATACAAGAAAGAATCCTTCCTTCCCTAGAAGAGAAATAGAACACTTGAATAAATACCTTGATTTTGGACTTCTAGCCTCCAGAAATGTGAGAATAATTTTCTGTTTTTCCAAGCCACCAAGTTTGTAGTATTTTGTTATGAGTTCTTGGGAATGAATACAAATAGCATAGACTTAAAAGTAGGACACGGCATTGGGACACCACAAAAGAAATACTGAATATCCAAATCAGGAGGCCAGAAACAAACTCCAAATGGAGTGACAACTTCCAGAAGGAATATTACTGCTGTAGAGGTTGTAAGAGCAATTGTATACAGAGAGAATTCCAGGCACAGGAAAGAGTGTGTGTTAAAGGCATAAAAGTGTGGGAGATGGTGGATCACTAGAGGAAATGAAATAAAAGGGAGAAAATTATATTCTAAGGTGTAAAACAAATAAGTGTGAAACAAGGTTGGGAAGATTGGAACCTTATGTGGACAGTAATTGATATGTGTGTACAATCCCACGTAAGTGGCCTAGATGGGACACACTTTCATGGCTAATTCCCTGATGGACCTTAAAATAAGGAATAAATATTCTAACATATTTGGCAATACTAGTTATCTCTGATTCACATTTTATTCCCATGTCAGTAGATAATGTGGCCTGTTAAGAAGGGCTTGGGAAAGCAGCATAATTAAA
Source organism: Spilogale gracilis (assembly GCA_004023965.1). NCBI lineage: Eukaryota > Metazoa > Chordata > Mammalia > Carnivora > Mephitidae > Spilogale > Spilogale gracilis. Next base: position 12,615 of record PITA01006167.1, read on the forward strand.
AGAAAATAATATGACTTAGGTACCTTTTTACAATGTTGGTGCCTTATTGAAACCAAATTCCACTATAACCATTATTGATTACCTTTCCAGTAGACAGTACTGTAGTGTTTCCAGGCTGGCACCAAAATCCTGCAAGATGTCACTGAGCATAATTCAATATCATCAGTTCAGGTGAGAAGAGCTTCCCTTTTTCCAACAACAATGTCAAAATCCTTTCAATAAAGGAAATCTGCAGCACTGCTCATGAACCCATCTCTCATATTTTATTTCTCTTCACATGTTATAGATTTAAACTTGGGTTAGAGTTTATGATTTTCTAATTCTATCACAATATTATTTTTGAACATTGATTTAAACAAACTGAACATGACTAGTGAATCTTACTATTTAAGACTCATAACTGAAAACAAACACATAAAGCAAAAAAAGTTTGAGTTTTTACTGTGATTTCATCCAGCTGGGAAATCATGAAAAGGGAGCTGATGAATTCCTATAGACCAAATTTTCTTCCATCTGTATGCTACATAATGTGATTGTTGTCAGTGATATCAGTTATGTTCTCTAGTAAACATGGGAACCAGATAAGTGGCAGGATTTAACAATGCAGTACTGGGATGCTGATGGGAGTGGTGGCAGAGTGGATGGCTCCAGAGAGACATTGTAGTAGATCTCAAAGAGCATCTTCTCAGGAATAAGAAGGTTTGGGGGTATATTTTAGCCTAAGAAATTATTTATGTGAATGAACAAGGAAAAACCATGGAAAAGAAAATAATATTCCCCTTAGAGTAAAGAAAATTTTACATATATATTATATAAATTACATATCCACTTACATATATAACCAATGCACACATACTACATAATTGTTTACATACATGTATTCATGCTTGTAAATAATATAAATATAAATTATGCATATGCAAATATATGCATATGCATGTATAAATCTACACATATATGTAACTTTGTTCAAACCTGTGCTCTGAAAGGAAAATCATTGTTTCCTTTCATGGTTTCCTCTTGGTCATTGCCTAAATAAGTCTGTGAGGAATATGTTTGGAAGAAAGCATGGAAGTCAGACTTTTTTCTTTTCTTTTCATTTTTTTTATTGTTTATATTTATTTATTTATTTTTAAAGGGAGGGTGAGTGCAGGGAGGGGCAGAGGGAGAGGATCTCAAAGAGACTCCCTGCTGAGTGAAGAGCCTGACATAGGACTCTTTTTTAAAAAAATTTAATTTTATTTTTTCAGTGTTCTGATTCATTGTTTATGCCCCACACCCAGTGCTCCATTCAATATGTGCCCTCAGTACCCACCACCAGAATCTCCCATCCCTCCACCCCCTTCCCACCAAGACCCTCAGTTTGTTTCTGAGTCCAAAGTATCTCATGTTTCATTTCTCTCCCTGGACTATCCTACTTCCCATTTCCTTTGCTTCTTCTCCTGCCCTCTATATTACCCTTTATGCACCACATGTAAATAAAACCATGTGATACTTGACTTTCTCTACTTGGCTTATTTCATTCAGCATAATCTCCTCCAGTCCAGTCTATGTTGCTACAAAAGTTGGGTATTCATCATTTCTGATGGAGGCGTAGTATTCCATTGTATATATGTACCACATCTTCTTTATCCATTCATCTGTTGAAGGGCACCTTGGCTCTTTCCACAGTTTGGCGATTGTGGCCGTTGCTGCAATAAACATTGGGGTACATGTGGCCCTTCTTTTCACTACATCTGTATCTTTGGGATAAATGCCCAGTAGTGAAATTACAGGGTCATGGAGTAGCTCTATTTTTAATTTTTTAAGGAATCTACACACTGTTTTCCAAAGTGGCTACAACAACTTGCATTCCCACCAACAGTGTAAGAAGGTTCCCCTTTCTCCACAGCCTCTCCAACACTTGTTGTTTTCTGTCTTGTTAATTTTGGCCATCTGACTGGTGTAAGGTGGTATCTCAGTGTGATTTTGATTTGAATTTCCCTGATAGCTAGTGATGGAAGAGCATTCCATGTTCATGGGTTGGGAGGATAAACATTGTTAAAATGTCTACACTGCCAAGAGCAATCTATACTTTTAATGCCATTCCAATCAAAATTCCACCAACATTTTTCAAAGCATTGGAACAAACAATCCTAAAATTTATATGGAACCCAAAAAGACCCTGAATCACTAAGGAATTGTTGAAGAAGAAAAACAAAGCTGGGGGCATCATGTTATCCAACTTCATGATCCAACTTCATAAATCACAAAGCTGTGATCACCAAGACAGCATGGTACTGGCACAAAAACAGAGAAATAGACCAATGGAATAGAGTAGAGATTCCAGATATGGACCCAAAAATCTATGGTCAAATCACCTTCAACAAAGCAGGAAAAAATATCCAGTGGAAAAAAGACAGTCTCTTCAATAAATGGTGCTGGCAAAACTGGACAACTACATATAGAAGAATGAAGCTAGACAATTCTCTTACACCACACACAAAGGCAAACTCAAAATGGATGAAAGACCTCAACATGAGGCAGGAATCCATCAAAATCCTAGAAGAGAACATAGGCAGTAACCTCTTTGACATCGGCCACAGCAACTTCTTTCAAGACACATCTCCAAAGGCAAAGGAGACAAAAGCGAAAATGAACTTTTGGGACTTCATCAAAATAAAAAGCTTCTGCACAGCAAAGGAAACAGTCAACAAAACAAAGAGGCAACACATGGAATCGGAGAGGATATTTGCAAATGACACTACAGATAAAGGGTTGATATCCAAGATCTATAAAGAACTACTCAAACTCAACATCCAAAAAGAAGATGAACACATCAGAAAGTGGTCAGGAGACATGAAGAGGCACTTCTCCGTAGAAGATATACAAATGGCTAAAAAACTCTTTTCTTTGTAATTTGTTTCTTCTCACTATATGGTCTTTTTTCTCTCTTTAGAATATTTCTGTGGCCCCCTATTAAATGAATTTTTGATCATTGGCAAAGAAACCAAAAGTATCTTAGGAATGATTCCAGGTGGGGATTGAAGGCTGTGAGGCTTTGTGGTGAGGCAGATATCAGTGGGGTTCACAGTTGCTATAGGACACAGGGAAAACGACTTTGCTTCTCTTTATTCCTCAGTTTCCTCCTCTATAACTTGAACATTGTGGTAAAGATTGTAGTAAGTGGGGTTTCCATTACCACACATCACATAATAGGTGCTCTACAAAGAAGAACACCTGTGGAATTACACTTTGTAGGGACACACCAGCATATCCTACATTACTATCACATTGATTTTCCTGAGCACTTTGTTGTTTTATACCATCGATTAACAATAGTTAAGCATTAAGGACACTCAGAAACATAAAAGTAGCAAGCTGTGGTGGGAATACATACTCTCTGGAGTAGCTATTTCCTGAAATCAGCCTTCTAGTTGAATTTGGCCATGTGCTTTGTCTTGATTGTGCTTGTAGTGCTCTAAGAAGCCAACATGAACCAATAAGCCAGAGCCATCCACCTATAGATGGCTGCAGGATGTGCAAAGTCAGCAGCTGTTTTGACACCTGAATCTCATGTTAATGAGGATATCTCTTTGCCTTTATCGCCACTGCGCCTGCCTCTGCCAAACTACTTTCATGTGCTCTTTTCAGATAAGTGTTTATCCATCATTGTTCTTTTCATTGGAGAGTTAATATGTCCTTAAAGGAGGTTAACATTTTAATTCACTGGTGTTATTTTCTGGGTCTGGTTAAAAATAGCATAAGTTTTCAGTGGTTTGGCCAAATACCACTTCTTCTTTACAAGTGCAACTTTGCAGAATGCAGGGTTTTTTAGAAATCACATAGTATAGCATGGAAAACTTGCAATTTTTACCGTTCTCCATAATGGCGATTGTGGTGTTTAGAAGCAGTAGTATTGGCATTAGGAGGCCTGTATTCTTTGTTAGCTCTGTCCTTACTGATTGGCTCAGGAAATTCTCCTGACCAGATGCCAAACAGCTGGCTGCAAACCTTTCTCACTATCCTTCTCTTCATTCTGACTTAACTGGTATTTTTGTATCCTTGGTGACCTCAACCCAAAAACTGTGGGTGTTATTTCCTGTTCTAATTTTATGCTTCCACAGATGTGCTATTCATCATGTGCTTACTCTGCTGCTCAAACTGTAGCCCAAAGGATAATGATGCTGCCTATGTTACAGGCCAAGCCTTTGGGGTTTAAGACCCCCACTGAAGTGCTGCTGGTTCCTGTCCTTACTCTAACGGTCTTTCTTTCTTTCTTTCTTTCTTTCTTTCTTTCTTTCTTTCTTTCTTTCTTTCTTTCTTTCTTTCGTCTTCTCTTTCTTCTTTCTTTCTTTCTTTCTTTCTTTCTTTCTTTCTTTCTTTTGTCTTCTCTTTCTTCTTTCTTTCTTTCTTTCTTTTTCTTTCTTTCTTCTTTCTCTTTCTTTCTATTTCTCTTTCACTTGGTTTAAAGTGATCTAAGGTTGGTAGTGCCAATGTGCCTGGCAGAAGCTAATGATGAAATCTTCTTTAGAAGAACTCATGGGGAGAAAATCAGTCTTTAAAAATATATACAATTAAACAAATAGAAACAAACTAAACGTAAATACCCCAACATATTATATAATATAAAATTGTAATAAAACTGATAAAAATTTAAGGAAAAAAAGGCACAAAGCAAAACAAGCAAAAACAAAGGGCAAAGGAATTGGAAATGAGATAATACAGACAGTGCAATAAACAGAAATATAATAATTAAAAGTAAGTCTAATAAACTTGTAAAATAAGTGTAGTGGAAGATTAAAAATATTGGTGAAAATAAGAAGATATTAAAATAAACTAATGTAAATGAAAAGAAAACAAATAGAAACTGAGAAAACAAGAAATGACATAATTTTTAAAAATCACTAGAAATGTTCAACAGCCTTAGACAGAAATAAAGAGTAATTCAGTAAACTGGAAGTTGAATGTGAAGAAATTATACAGACTAATGCACAGAGAGACCAAAAAATAAGAAAAATGGACTTGAGTTTAAGAGAAAAGGTTGAAATCTAATATATGTCTAACAGAAGTTCTAGTAAGAAAGAAAAAGAATGGCAGAAAAAAAATATCCAGCAAAATACATTTCTAATCATCCTGAAAGTATGATTCTACTATCTTCTGACTTCCCTTACTGCTGTTGAGTGTCTAATTGCTATCAATTTCAGGTAAGCTGCTTTCCTCTCTGCCTCCTTTAAAATATTCTTTGGTTTTCTTTTCTACAGATTTAACATAATGTATCAGGGGATTATTTTGTATTCTGTTGCATATTTATTAAGACCCTTGAATCTGAAATAAGTTTCATACATTTCTCAGCTTAAGAAAAATTTTAATTTGTCTATTTGAATATTTTCACCATCATTCTTCTCCTTTCTTTCTAGAATTCCCATTAGACATATATATTGGCTACACTGAGCACATTATATTAAAATTGCCAAAAGTCAAATGCAAAGAGCAATTTGAAAGCTGTAAGAGAAAATAAACTGTCACGTCACAAATAAGAAAATTCTTTCCCCTACCCACTCCTAAGATGACAGGCAGATTTCTCAACAGGAATTTTGCAGGCCAGAAGAAATGAGAGAATCTGTTCAAAATTTTAAAAGAATAACACTATCAATCAATAATAGCATACTGGAAAACTGTTCCTCAGAAATAAATGCATGTGAAATAAAAATTTTCCTAAATAAAAAGAAGTTTTCTGAGTTTATCACAAGATTGGCCTTACCAAAAAAAATGCTAAGGACATTTTTCATACAATAATGACAGAATGCTAATTAATATCATACAGACACATAATGTATGTGTAAAACTCATAAGTAATGGGAAATAGAGTCATATTGAAATGTTGGTGCATAATTTACTAACGATTCTAGTTAAAAATTAAAAGAAACACCTTTATACATTCATCAATTGATGGATACTTGGGCTGTTTCCATAATCTGACTATTGGAGATAATGCTACTATAAATATCAGGGTACATGTATCCCTTTGAATTAGGTTTTCTTTTTTTCTAATCTTTGGGTAAATACTTAGTAATGTAATTGCTGGATCATAAGGTAGTTCTATTTTTAACCTTTTGAAGAACCTCTATACTGTTTTCCAGAGTGGCTGCACCAGATTACATTCTCACCAATAATGCAAGAGTATTCCCTTTTCTCCACATCTTTGCTAGCACCTGTTTCTTCCTCTGTGGTTGATTTCACCCATTATGATAGATGTGAGGCAATATCTCATTTTAGTTTTGATTTGCATTTCCCTGATCGTCAATGATGTTGAGAATCTTTTCATGTCTGTTTGACATCTGTTTGTCTTCTTTGGAAAATGTCTATTCATGTGTTCTGCTGACTTAATTGGATTATTCACTTTGGGGGGTGTTCAGTTTTACAAGCTTTTTATATATTTTGGAAACTAAAATTTTGTCAGATGTATCATTTGCAAATATCTTCTCCCATTTCATTAGTTGCCTTTTAGTTTTGTCAATTCTTTCCTTCATTGTGCAGAAGCTTTTTTATTTTGATGTAGTCCCAATAGTTCATTTTTACTTTTCTTTCCCTGGCCCCAGGAGATATAACTGGAAATAAGTTGCTACAGCCCACATTAAAGACTTTACTGCTTGTATTATTGTCTAGGATTTTTATGATTCCTTGTCTCACATTTGTGTCTTTAATCCACTTTGAACTTGTTTTTCTGTATGGTACAAGAAAATGGTCCAGTTTCATTCTTCTGCATGTTGCTGCAGTTTTCCCCACACTATTTGTTGAAAAGACTGATCTTTACCCACTGGATATTCCTTCCTGCTTTGTTGAAGATTAATTGACCATATAATTATGGGATAATTTGTAGATTTTCTGTTTTGTTCTATTGTTCTATGTGTCTATTTTTGTGCCCATTTCATGCTGTTTTGATTACTACAGCTTTTAATATAACTTAAAGTCTGGAATTGGGATGTTGCCAGCTTTGGCTATTTGGTGTCTTTTGAGGTTCCATATGAATTTTAGGATTAGTTTCTCTGTAAAAATAATGTTAGTATTTTGATAGGGGTTGCACTGAATATGTAGATTGCTTTGGGAAAGAGCTAGAAAGCATTATGCTAAGTAAAATAAGTCAGCCAGAGAAAGATAAATATGATATAATAGCACTCATATGTGCAATTTAAGAAACAAAACAAATGAGGAAATGAAAAAAGAGACAGAGGAAAACCAAGAAACAGACTCTTAACTATAGAGAACAAGATGATAGTTACCAAAAAGGAAGTGGGTAGAGTATGGCTTAATTAGGTGATGTGAATTAAGAACTGCACTTATGATGAGCACCCGGTGATGTATGGAAGTGCTGAATCACTGTACTGTACAACTGAAACTAGTATTACACTGTACGTTAACAAATTGTAATTTAGAGTAAAAATTAAAAACTATAAATAAATATAAATAAATAAATAAATAAAAGTAGATGAATGAATGAATAAATAAATAAATAAAAGAAACTACAGAACACTCATGAAAGAAGTTAAGGAAGACACCAAAAGATGGAAAAAAATATTTTATGCTCATGCATTGGAAGAAATAAACATTGTTAAAATGTCTATGCTGCCCAGAGCAATCTATACTTTCAATGCCATCCCAATCAATATACCATTGGCAATTTTCAAAGTGCTGGAACAAATGATCCTAAAATTTGTATGGAACCAGAAAAGACCTTAATTTCTAAGCAAATATTGAAAGATAAATAAACAAAGCTAGGGGCATCACCATTGCCTGATTTCAAGCTTTATTACAAAGCTGTGATCAGCAAGACAGCATGATATTGTCACAAAACCAGACACAGACCAATGGAACAGAATAGAGAGTCCAGGTGTGGACCCTCAACTCTATTGTCAAATAATATTCAACAAAGCAAGAAAAAATATCCAGTGGAAAAAAGACAATCTCTTCAATAAATTGTGCTGGGAAAATTGGACAGCTACATATAGAAGAATGAAACTTGACCATTCTCTTACACCATACACAAAGATAAACTTGAAATGGATGAAATACCCCAATGTGAGACAGGAATCCGTCAAATCCCAGAAGAGAACATAGGCAATAACCTCTTTGACATTGGCCACAACAACTTCTTTCAAGACATGTCTTCAAAGGCAAAGGAAACACAAGTAAAAATAACTTTTGGGACTTCATCAAGATAAAAAGCCTCTGCACAGCAAAGAAAACAATAAACAAAACAAAGGGGCAACCCACTGAATGGGAGAATATATTCATAAATGACACTACAGAAAAAAAAAAGGGCTGATATCCAAGATCTATAAAGAACTTCTCAGGGTGCCTGGGTGGCTCAGTTGTTAAAATTTCTGCCTTCAACTTAGGTCATGATCCCGGAGTTCTGGGATTGAGCCCCATATCAGGCTCCTTGCTTGACAGAAAGCCTGCTTCTCCCCCTCTCATTCCCTCTCCTTCTGTTCCCTTTTTAGCTGTGTTTCTCTCAGTCAAATAAATAAGTAAAATCTTAAAAAAAAAAAAAGAAAGAACTTCTATCAAGTGAAAAAATGGGCAGAAGGCATGAACAGACACTTCTCCAAAGAAGACATACAAATGACTATCAGACACATGAAAAATGATCATTATAATTAGGCATCAGGGAATTTCAAATCAAAACTACACTGAAATATCATCCTTACACCAGTTAGAATGGAAAAAATCAACAAAGCGAGAAACAATTAATGTTGGAGAGAATGTGGAGAAAGAAGAACTCTCTTACACTGTTGGTGGAAATTAAAAGTGGTACAGCCACTTTGGAAAACAGTGTGGAGGTTCTTCAAAAAGTTAAAAATAGAGTTACCCTATGATCCAGCAATTGCAGGTAAATACTGTGTATTTACCTCAAAGGTACAGATGCAGTGAAAAGAAGGGTCATATGTACCCCGACGTTCATAACAACAATTTCCACAATAGTCAAACTGTGGAAATAGACAAGATGCCCTTCAACAGAGGAATGTATAAATAAGACATGGTCCTTATATATAAGGAAATATTACTCAGCCATCAGAAAGAATCCTCAACTTTTGCATCAACATGGATGGGACTGGAGGAGATTATGCTGAGTGAAAATGGTCAAGCAGTGAAAGTCAATTATCATATGGTTTCACCTACTTGTAAAATATGAGGAATAGCATGGAAGGCATTATGAGAAGAACAGGAAAAGTGAAGGGGGGAAATTTGAGAGGGAAACTAACCATGACAAGCTGTGGACTCTGAGAAACAAACTGAGGGTTTTAGAAGGGAAGGGGTGGGACGACAGTGGGCCTGGTGATAGCTATTAGGGAGGACATGTATTGCATGGAGCACTGGGTGCTATATGTAAACAATGAATCTTTGAACACTACATCTAAAACAAATAATGCACTCTAAGGTGGCTAACATAGCATAATAAAAAAATAAAAGAAACGAATAAATTCCTAGAAACATTCAATCTTCCAAGACTAAATCAAGAAAATTTGAATAAACAAAAATATAAACAGGGAGATGCTTTCAGATACATTCTATAAGGCCAGCATTATCCTGATTCCCAAACCAAAGAAAGTAAAGAAAACTGGCAGACCAATGAACATAGATGCAAAAATCCTCAATAAAATATTAGCAAATAGAACTTAATAGTACATTAAAAAGATTGTTCTCCACCATCAAATGGGATTTGTTCCAGGGATTTGAGGATGGTTCAATATTTGCAAATCATTCAATATGATACACTACAATAATAAAATGAAGAATAAAAATTGTATGTTCATCTGAATAGATGAAGAAAATCATTTGACAAAATTCAATATCTGTTCATTATAAAAGCTCTCAATGAAGTGGATTGAGATGAAGACTATCTCAACATGATAAAGACAGTATGTGAGGAATCCACAGCTACCATCATACTCAATAATGACATGCCAAAAGCTCTTACTCTAAAATAAGGAACAAGGCAAGGATATTCATACTCAAAACTTTTATTCCATGTAGTACTGGAAGTCCTAGCCATGGCAATAATTCAAGAAAAAGAAATAAATTATATCTAAACTGGTAAAACAATAAATAAAACTGTATTTCTATATTACATGATAGTATATAGAGAAACCTTAAAGACTACACCAAAAAACTATTAGAAATAATAAACAAATTTAATAAAGTTGTAAAAAAACAAAATTAGTATACAGAAATCTGTTACATTTTTATATACTAATAACAAACCAGCAGAAAGAAAAAATTTTTAAATCCCATTTAAAATTACATCAAAAAGTATAAAATAACCAGTAATAAATCTAACCAAGGAGGTGAGAAACTTGTATTCTGAAAGTTGTAAGATATTAATGAAAGACATTAAAGGTGATACAAATAAATGGAAACCATGCTTATTTATTGCAAGAATTAATATGTTTTAAATATTCTATTACCCAAAGTGATGTGCAGTTTCAATGCAATTTCTTTAAAAATAACAGTAATATTTTTCATGAAACTAGAACAAATAATTCCAATTTTTTATGGAATTACCAAGACCCCAAATAGCCAAAGCAATCTTGAGAAAGAAGAACAAAAATGAAAGTATCATGATCCCAGATTTTAAACTATCTTACAAATCTATAGTAATCAAAACAACACGATATGGTCACAAAAAAATGAATGCATATATCAGGAGAACAGAATTGAAAGCCTATAAATAATACCATTCTTATATAATTAATTCATCTATAAAAAGAGAGGCAAGAATACAAAATTGTAGGGACCCCTGGTTAAGTGTTAAGTTAAGTTAAGTTAAGTTAGTTGGTTAAGTGTCTGCTTTGGCTTAGGTCATGATCCCAGGGTCCTGGGATCCAGTCTTGCATCAGGCTTCTTGAGCAGCAGAAAGCCTGCTTCTCCTTCTGCTTGCTGATCCCTCTGCTTGTGCACTCTCCCTTTCTCTCTCTCTGATAAATAAATTTATCTATCTATATCTATATCTATATCTATAAGCTATATCTATATATCTATGATACTGAATTATAGGTACTGAATTAACTTTAGAAATGAATGGAATCTCTAAGACCAAAGACAAAAGAAACTATACAACTTGATAAAACTGGTTCCTGTGTAGGCATAGATTAACAATTCTGGAACCACTCTATGGGACTGAATAGTTAAGAAAATGGGTGCCAGGTGGTGGGAGCCAAGTTTTTCACTGCTTGGATGAGAAGTTACAAATAACCAAGAGAAGAGTAGAATAATCACAATAAAAGAATAATTCATCTGATAATGAATGAGATACAGATCTGTATCTATGGGTATATGTCAATTCATACTGATTACTTACATTTATAGATGTAAGTAAATTTCTATATATTTATGGATACTTATCCATATCATACTATGGGTATTTGTCTATTCCTACTGATTACATTTATAGATGTAATTTCCTATATATTTATGGATTCTAATCCATATCATACTGATGATCTAAATCATACTGATTACATTTATAGACGTAAGTAAATTTCTATGTATTTATGGACACGAGTTAGTATATACCCATGACTTGCTCTGTCATCTGAGGGCCTAGAAACAATGACACAACTCCACAGTAACAATGAGCACATATAGGGCCCACATTTTTGTTTCTAATGCCATTACCCAATAAAAGGAACCAAGACTCCTTAACAAAATTTAAAAAAGTAGTTGTGGCTTGTAAGGCAGAATATAAAATATCCATGAGTCCATATTGAGATAAATAAATCATAGAATAAATACATAATAGAAAAATCAACTTTGCAGAAAAATCCCATCCAAATAAATTATGTAAATATTCTTATCTTAAAGAGAAGGAGAATGTCTTCCCTGCTCTGATGTAGAGGCTGTACATAGAAACTTCTCTGTGAAGATTACAATTTGGAAAAGGGTTGGAAAGAGTGACTTTACAGAGAAGTTAGTGAAACACTCCCTCAGCCAGCTTATCAAAGTTAGCATCAAGAGTTATAAGTTCTGTAATTAATTATGTCAATAGTACTCTTTACATGATGTTATGAGAGTACACTTCACTTCTGTGGTTTTACTTCCAAAAACACTTACTCCCAGTCTATTGTGAGAAAATCATCAGGCAAATCCCAATTGAAGGACATTTTACAAAACATCTGACCAATTCTCCTCAAAAATGCCCACATAATTAAACACAAAGTCTGAAGAACTTATATGGATGAAACTAATGTAAGACATTAACAATGGGAAAACCAGGGTACGGGATATATACGTTTTTGTGATATCTTCACAATTTTTTCTGTAAAATTAAAACTAGTTTAAATCAAAAGTTCATTTAGAAATATACAACAAACATCCTACAGTAAAAATGCGAAAGTACTTTATGATCAGAAAGTAGGTTTTCATTATCAGTTTTATTTTTTAAAAACTCATTAAATTTCAGGGCGCCTGGGTGGCTCAGTTGGTTAAGCGACTGCCTTCGGCTCAGGTCATGATCCTGGAGACCCGGGATCGAGCCCCACATCGAGCTCCCTGCTCGGCGGGAAGCCTGCTTCTCCCTCTCAGTCCCCCTGCTTGTGTTCCCTCTCTGGCTGTGTTTCTCTCTGTCAAATAAATAAAATCTTTAAAAAAAAAAACTCATTAAATTTTTTACTTAATTTCCTAGCCATTGAGTAAAGTAAGTATATATAGATGAAAAAATATTTTAAGATTATGAAAGTAACAAAACTCTCATTATATACCTATCTTATGATTGTCCATAATCATATATAAAACCCTTGATTATTCTTGGGGCACCTGGGTGGCTCAGTTGGTTGAGCGACTGCCTTTGGCTCAGGTCATGGTCCCGGAGACCCGGGATCGAGTCCCACATCGGGCTCCCTGCTCGGCAGGAAGCCTGCCTCTCCCTCTCTCACTCCCCCTGCTTGTGTTCCCTCTCTGGCTCTGTTTCTCTCTGTCAAATAAATAAATAAAATCTTTAAAAAAATCCCTTGATTATTCTAAAATAAAATATTAATAAAATATTAGCATCACTATTATAGTTATGTTGTCAGATGCAAAATCAATATACAAAGTCAGTTGTATCTTTTATATATATATACACACACACACAAAACAGGTAGATAGATAGATAGACAGATATAGATATAGATATACGTATATATAGATATATATGATTACAGTAGCATCCAATATAAAGGGAAAAAAAGTTGTTTCAGTTCTAGTCACATAAAACATCATAGAATTTAAGGACGAAAAGTGTTCCTTGAAGCAAAGATGATACTGCATAGTGAAAAGAGTTTCAATTTACCAAATAAAAGGGTGCCTGGGTGGCTCAGATGGTTGAGTGTCTGCCTTCCATTTGGGTCATGATCCCAGGGTCCTGGAATCCAGTCCCACATCAGGTTCCCTGCTTGGATGGGAGCCTGTTTCTTCCTCTCCCTCTACGCTTCCCCCTGCTTTGCTCTCTTGCTCTCTGTCAAATAATTAAATTGGGGCGCCTGGGTGGCTCAGTTGGTTGGGCGACTGCCTTCAGCTCAGGTCATGATTCCCGAGACCCGGGATCGAGCCCCACATCGGGCTCCCTGCTCGGCGGGAAGCCTACTTCTCCCTCTCTCACTCCCCCTGCTTGTGTTCCCTCTCTGGCTGTGTTTCTCTCTGTCAAATAAATAAATAAAAATTTTTTAAAAAATTAAAAAATAATTAAATAAAATGTTTGAAAAAAATTACCAGGTAAAAAAATCTAACAAAAGAAGTACAAGATGTTATGGAGAAAATTATATACTTTTACTAAAATATATTAATTAAGATTTATTCTGAATAAGTGAAAATTTATGTTGTGTTCAAAAATAAGAAATCTCCATTTCAAATAATGTTAATCATCCCTAAATTATCAAACAAATTCAAGATGACTCTAACCAACATACTGAAGTTGAGGTGTGTATGTGTGTGCGTGTGTGTATACACACTTTCCTTTAAAAACTAGTTCTAAAATGTATATGAAAACACAGAATTCTAATGTCTAGATGTTTCAGAGGAATATATTGGGAGCAAATTGTCTTATAAGATATCAAGACTTACTCAAATAATAGAATAATTTAAAAAGAGTGATATTAGCACAGGGATAGAAAACTGAACCAACTGAGCATATCGTATCACACAGCAAAACCTGATTTATGAGAGAATTGTGGAGAAAAGACAGAGGTTTTTTTTTTTTTTTTTAAAGAGAGAGAACATAAGGGGAGAGGAGAGAGAATCTCAGTTACACTCCCCACTGAGAACAGAGCCCCACAGTGGGCTCAATCCTATTCCCTTGAGATCAAGTCCTGAGGCAAAATTGAGATTTGAACACTTAATCAACTGAGACACCAAGGCACTAGTAGATGGAGTTCTTAGTAAAAGGTCCTGATCCACTTGGTTATCCAGACAGAAAAATAAATTAGTTTCCACATCACATGACACACACCTCTTCCATTCAACACCATCTTTACGATTCCAGATGAATACGAGACTTACATATGAAAAGCAATACAAAAACATTTCAAAGATTATATAGAGAAAGATTATTTTCGTCTTAGAGTAGGAGCATGGGAATTTATTAAATAAGAAATAAACTAGCATAAAGATTCATACATTCTATCACATAAATAAGAAAGTAAGATGGTGAGCCATGGATTGGCAGATGCCCATATAAACTTCTATAAATTATTTTAAAAAAACAGCAATAAAAAATGACAAAAAAAACAAAACAGACAAATGCAAAGACTTCAAGGTAGAAAGCAACTGCCCAATATTAATAAGTCCCATCAGTAAATGTAAATTAAACCACAATGGGATACATTTTAATATCTTAGAAACAGAATTGAAGAGTCTGACAATATCACATTTTGCCAAGTATATGTGGGACTCTCCCGTATTGCAGTGGATGCATGCACTGCTCTGCCTACGACCCGTTATAACCTGTTCGTGTCAACAGTATGCGTTCTATGAGCCATCAATTCTAATTCATGGAGAAACCCTTGAATACATGTACCAGGAGGTATAAAACACTGTACAAGTTCACCATCTGAGAGAGTAAACAAGTGGAAATAATCAAATATTGGCCAATATGCCACAATTAAGTATTGATACACTCATACATGGGATAATATTCAGCAGCAAAAAGAAATGGATCCAGTGACATATAATAGCATATACAAATGTCAGGGAAATATATATATTACACAGATATAAAATATAAATATATATTTATATATAATAAAATAAAATCATACATATTTTAAAGCAAGTCAGGGACTTCATTGTTCTGTGCAGTGTGCTGTTATTTATATAAAAACTGTGAAGCAAAGCAATATATTATGTGGAATATTGGAACACAAGCATTTTTAATAAAATTATGAAAAAAGAAAGCATTTTAAAATACTTTATTTATTTGACAGAGAGAGCAGAGGGAGTGTCAGAGAAAGGGAGAGAGAGAATCTCAAGCAGACTCCACATGAAGAACAGAGCCTGATGCAGGGTTCAATCTCATGACCCTGAGAGCATGACCTGAGCTGAAATCAAGACTTGGGTGCTTAACCAACTGGACCACTTGTTGCCCCAATAAGGAAAATTTAAATATAAAATTTAGGACAGAGCTTACTTTAAAGGGGATGGGCAATAGGATGTCACTTCATAATTGGATTACATGTTAGTGACTGCCCACACACACACTCACAACACATTATTTCTATAAGCTCTACATTAAGTAAAAATTATCTTTAAAAGTTACATTAAGAGCTTCATCAGACACTAAACAGGAGACAAAGAGGTTGAAATAGAGTAGCAAATTAACTCTATTCTCCCTATTTGATTATATTAAGCTATAGATTTCATTTCCTATGACTTGCTACAGGAATTGGATGTCATTTTTAAATATTTCCTATAAGCCATCTTCAATTTCTTTATCAGAGAGTAAAGCAAAGGAAATATTAAGTTGCGACAATGAATCAAACTCAGTGATTGAGCAGTTTATACCACATTTTAGTCTTTTTACAAAAACTGATTATCTTGAGCTTTAAAAATTTCCTTAGCTCTTGGGGCGCCTGGGTGGCTCAGTTGGTTGGGTGACTGCTTTAGGCTCAGGTCATGATCCTGGAGACCTGGGATTGAGCCCCACATCGGGCTTCCTACTTGGTGGGAAGCCTGCTTCTCCCTCTCTCACTCCCCCTGCTTGTGTTCCCTCTCTGGCTGTGTTTCTCTCTGTCAAATAAATAAATAAAATCTTTAAAACCAAATTTCCTTAGCTCTAAAAATGATAGCTTGAGGCTTTTTTGAGCTACTAAATCTACTGATGTGATATAGCACTTGAATAAACTTCTTGAAATCACATAAATGGCTTTTGCTGACATTTTTGATATTAGAAAAAGATATATTTTTATCTTCATCTTCATTCCAAAACGTCACATAAACAACTTTCTACCAGACAAACAGAATACTTTTATATGAAAGAGCAGAATTTTATAGTCATTGCCCATTTCTTAGAAGAGGATGCTAAATAAAAACATACATTTAGTGGCTGTGATTTTATGTGTTCTCAAATTTAACTGTTTTATTTATTACCAAATCAAAAGCACAAAATATGTGTTGATTTGTAAATATTAACTTCAAAATCGAGTTGCTTATACAGGAAGAAGTTTATTTTTCTCTGAAGTAGCAGTGGAGATGGTCTAAGGCAAGTGTCATGGATCAGTAGGGCTGAATACCAAGCTCTTTCCACCTGGCTCTCTTCCAGTCCCAAGGTTTTACACTCCACAAAGCCTGTGGTGGCTCAGACATTCCAGCCGAAGGAGAGTGCAGAACAGAGGAAAGAAAGGACAGGGATATTCTCATGGTCAAGCAAAACTGTGCTTGTGGCTGCAAGGGCAGCCATGGGCTCATGGAAATCAAGAGTTCTGTTGTGGATATTGTGATCATTTCACATCTTTGAACACTCAAATATTCATGAGTACCCCCCCCCAGTCCAATACTCATCCCCTCTGCAAAGAACATATCACAAATCTTCACCTAGTTACCACAGGATTACAGTTTTCAGGAATTACAAACCCTTGCTGCTTCAGCCATGGAGTAAATTCCATCAAATGTCCATTTGTCACACCAAGTTTTGTCCTCCTAGAAGTCATTTTTTTTATTCTTCACGACTTAGTTGGAATGTACATTGGATGTAAAACACTTTTGAAGGACTTCTTACCATTCACAGGAAGTTTCCTAGAAGTGAATTTTAGAATTACAGAGTTCCAAGGCCAGACTTGGAATTGCTTCAGAAATCAATTATTTCAAGCATTGTTTGTGTATCCAGTCTATTTTAATCTCCAGGAAAGGAGAACTCCTCTATATATAGTTTCTACTTTTAAAACTTTGTTGTTGTTTACTGCCTTCTGTGTTCTTCCACCTCCTCTTTCTTTCTCAGGTAATGATGGCTGTCTTGAAGTCTTTTGAAACCATAGGCTTCAATGGGGATTCACATATCTTATCTGATTTATGCCACAGTGACAGTTACATTGTTTAGCTGAGGGTTCTTGACAGAAACTGCTGCATAATGCCTTGAAGTCACATTCTCTCTAATGACAAGCCCACTTCCTCAGAGACATTTCTTCAAAGCTCAACTTTGTCTATGTTGTACAACTGCTATGTGTGCATGTGAAACTAACAGAACATTTCATGTCAATTTTTTCTTTCTTTCTTTCTTTTTTTTAAGATTTTGGTTATTTATTTCACAGTGAGAGAGAGAGTGAGGGTGAGACAGAGAGAGAGAGAGAGTGCACAAAGAGGGGGAGCAGCAGGCAGAGAAAGAGGGAGAAGCAAGATCCCACTGACTAAGGATCACACAATCCAGGATTGAATCCTAGACTCTGGGATCATGATCTGAGACAAAAACAGATGCTTACCTGACTGAGTCACCTAAGTGCCCCTCAACTGTCTTAATAAAACAAAACAAACCAAAAAACAAAACAAAACAAAGAAACCAGAAATTTTACATATCATTTCTGGACATTAGTAGTTGAAAAGCAATGGAGAAGGGCACCTGGGTGGCTCCACACTCATGGAGAGTCTTTTTGTCCCTCTGCCTCTCTGTGTACCCGACCCCTCTCCTGCTCTCTCAAATAAATAAACAAAACCTTTAAAAAAGCAATGAGGAAGTACATATTTTAGGTGTCCACATAAAATTTAGAACATTTTGTTCTAAAGAGAAAAGGGAAAAATTAACCATTACTGATCCCTGAATAAAACAGCAAGGAGTTGCTTTTCAGATGTATCTTCAATATTTTATTATGCACACTTACCTGAAAGTTTAGATACTCATCTTGGAGATTATTACAGAAATGGTTCACTAAGCTATGTGAACCAATCCCTCATTAAGGACGATTACAAAAACTAAAGAAACTACATGTAAAGACTACTCAAATACACTGAAGAGTAATTAATTAACTAAAATAGTAAAAAAAACTACCAGGCAATAGTCTTCAAGAGGATGGAGGCCCAGGGAAGTAAGCACAGAATTTGGGCCTTCTTTTCCCTGGGATTGTTTCTTTGTCTTGAAGAAGTGGTTTGTTATTTTTATAGTCATCCAACATAAGACCATGAAAAACCTCATTTAGTATGTGTTGGAACACCAATGAAATGTCCCCTAACAATAAGGATGAACTAAAAGCAAGTTAGGATTTTGAAACTCAGATTTAGCAATCTCACACCCCAAAACTGGATTGAGGTACCCTCATATTATTTGGTGTATAAAAAATGCAAATCTTTCATAATAATATAACATCATCCTGGGCCTTAAATTATTTTTAGAAATGAACTAACAAAATACACATCACATTTGTAAAGTACGGAGGCAAGTAATACAAATAAATCAAATGGTAACTTTAAGATATACTTCATTTGCTCAAATAAATAAAAATAGCAATGCTTGAAAATTTAAACACAGAATTAGAAACTATAAAAAAGGACTAAATATATTTTAAGAAATAAAAAAATTGAATAGGTGAAATAAATAACTCAGTATATTGATTTAATAAACATTTAGACACAACTGAAGAAAGAAATAAAAATTATCAAGAATGAAGCACAAAGAGGAAAACAGTAATAAAATATAGAGAAGAAATGGTCAACAGCAGGGGATACAGGCGAAAAAATCTAAAATATATGTTGTTGGCTTCTCATAAGACAAATGAATGAAGTGAAAGAAAAACTGAAGGCATTCTGTGTAAGAATACTCTCAATAATAACATAAACACATATTTAAGAAGCCTTGTTCCAAACATTAGACTAAGTAGAAAGAAATGTACTCATAGAAATATTGCCGAAAGCCAATAGCAAAAAGAATATTTCAATAGCAACCAGGAATTTTCCAGATTTGTTGTGATAGTATAAACATACTAAACCTGTCTTTGTTGCTTATTAGACCAAAATCTCAAGACAAATTACATAAAGCTGCTACCCAAGAACTAATAAAAGTAAACTCAAGCATGACAAATGAGTAAGGGAGTTAAAACTTAGAGAAGAGACCTTCATGGAGTTGAGGACATTTTTCTCACAACTGGTTCAAGGACAGGCCTGGTCTTGAGGCAGTCAAGTGTGAGTGATTAAAAGTTGAATAGAAACCCCTACAGTCTGGAGCAGTTTAGGAGTGTTATCTCCACCAGGAAAACATTGAGAAAGGAGTCCAACAGTGGCTGTACTCTATAGAAATCCACACAAGTCTTAGGGTCACCCCTGAACTACACAGGCATGATACAGAGCAAATCAGCATGCCAAAGGTTTTAAGAATTTTTTATGGTTTTAAACCATAGTACAAATCAGACTATACTATCAGTGGTATGGATATGGGACAGACTCACAGTAGCGAAGATAAAGCTTTGATCAGATAAAACATCTGTGGTCCAAGTCTAACTTCTAAAAGAGAAAAAAAATACTTCTCAGTTTTGGAGTGACATTCCCAAGATGGTAGTATATGAAACCCCAGCCTCCAACTCCCGACAAAAGTCAACAATTAAATAACTATCTACAGACAAAAGCAGCTCTGGGAGAGCTTTGCAGTTCACTTAAGAAATTTCAGCAATGCAGTGGAACAACAACAGCAAGAGAAACAATGCTCAAAAAAAGAAGAAAGACAGCTGTTGTTTTGTTTTTTGGTGTTTTTTTTTTCCTGCACTATCCCAATTCCAAGCTGATATTGCTTGGTGCCAAAAGGAGTTCCTGAGTTAGAAAGAAGTCCCCTTACTAGTAAAGGATGGGTGGGACAAGGAACTAGCTGCCCCAGTAGTTCAAGGCGCCGTGTGAAGGGCCCATTTCAATTTCATCCCACCAAGAGCAGCAAAGCTGAGATGTACAGAGAGAGCTAGAAACAAGGAAGAAAAGTGGGGACTACAAATAGCAGCCACACAGCAGGAGCAATCATAGCTTACAGTGATATGATCCATACAAAGCCAACAGATTTCACCACTGAAGAAGGAACCAATAGACAGCACAGCTACTACAGATCCTCTGCACATTTCACTCCACAGGTATTTGGTTCACTGATGTCAGTCACCTGAGTCCTCCCTTCTCCTATTTTACTCCACCTCTTGTCAGAACCTGTAACTGTACCAGATGCCAGCCTAGGCCTGTGTGACTGTGCAAGTGCAAAACATCAGTTTAGAGCTCCACAGCTGACCTCTACTGCTGTATGTGCACTTGAAGCAAATCCATCCAGTTGCAGGCCTGATACCCTTTACTAGCTTACACTATGAGCACACACCCAGGAAGAGACTATGCATGTTCAGGAGAGCACACCAGCAACCAAGATCCTCACAGTTACGTGTGGGCCCAGGTCAGACCATCTTCTGCCAATGGCCTCCATCACTATAGTCATCTATAGCTAGCCCTTCCAACTGTACACTTCTAGTCTAAATCCTAACACTATCCATCACTGTCATATTCTGATGTTAAGACTCAGTAGTCACAGGAGTACATGCTGACAGGCTGGGTTAGGGTGCTTGCAGTTGGCCCCAGAACTTCTTGCCTGTCCTGCCCCCACCACTACATGTGTGTCAGCAACTGGCACTTGCCAATACACAAACACAGCCAGCCCATCTAGCTGACTGTGTGTACATCACTACCTCTGGCCTCCTTGCTACTGGATCTGAAGGTATTGGTGAGGATCCCAGTAGCCTTTGCAGTCACTGTAGATTCCCTACAGTGCTCAATAAGGACCACACCATTGTTGATGCTACAGATGCAGGTATCCCAAGCCAAAGGAAACTGTATGCACTTCTGGACCCAGTGCTGTCATACAATCCTGAACTTGGCACATGGCAGCACTAGACTTGTGGTCTGGCATTACTCCACCTGTAGGTGAAAGTTTTTTTTTACAAAAAACAGGCTATAAAGTTTGGAAGAGTTGATTGTTTCATGAAATACACAGAAATCTACACAAAGCTACAGGGATCATAAAGAATTGGAAGCCATGACTCCACCAAAGGAATACAGTAAACCTCCAACAATTGACATGACAGAAAAAAGATGTAGGAATTATGTGACAAAGAATTCAAAATAATTGTTCTAAAGATGTACAAAGAGATACAAAAGAAGACATAAAAGATTTAGATATCTAAAAGACAATATAAAAACAAGATAATAAGTTCAACCAAGAAACACAAAACATATAAAACAAGTAAATTTTGGAGCTAAAAAATACAATGACTGAACTGAAGGGTTCTAGACCTTCTTACAAAAACTTCAAGATCAGACTTGATCAAACAGGAAAAAAAAATACTTAGCTTAAAGACAGATGAATTAAAATTATCAAAACAGATGAACAAAGAAAAAAAAGAAGAGGAATTAAATGTCTACATGATATATGGGATACTGTAAAATGACATAATTTGTGAATTATTGAAATTCAATAGGGGAAGAGAGAAATAAGGGGCAGAAATCTCATTTAACTAAATAATGACTGAGAACTTTCCAAATCTTGGGAGAGACTTGGATATTCAAGTTCATGAAACTTATGGATCACCAAACAAAATCACCTTAAAGATATTTTCTCTGAGACACAGTATTATGAAACTGTCAAAATTTAAAGACAGAGAATCTTGAAAGCAATAAGAAAAAAAAAAAAAAAAACTTCATCATGTACAAGGGAACTCCCATATGGATGTCAGTGGTTTTCCCAGGAGAAACTTAGAGGCCAGGAAATAGTGGAATGATATAGTCAAAGTACAGAAAGAAAAAAGAATGCAAACAAAGAATACATTACTCAACAAAGTTTTCTTCAGGTATGGAGACAAAAACTTTGAGACAAGTAAAGCTAAGGTAGTTCATCACAACTAGACCTTCCTTACAAGAAATGCTGAAACTAGTTCTTCAAGATGAAATGAAAAGACATTAACTAGTAATGTAAAAACATATGGAAAAACATAACAAATTAATAAAGTAAGTATAGGGTCAGATTTAGATACACTAATATCACAATATTTTGAACTGTTAACCACTTAACTTCAGTATAAAAATTAAAGGACAAGAATATTAAAAATAACTATAGTTACAATAGTTTAATAGACAATATAAAAGGAAATACATTATGACATGAAAAATATAAAAGTAGGGCAGTAAAAGGTTGGAATTTTTATATGAGATTAAGTCATCAGTGTAAAGTAGCAATTATATCTATAATATGTTTTATGTAAACCTCATGGTAACCACACAGCTAAGTGCTATAGTACACATTCATAAAATATAAAGAGAAGGTAATCAAAGCATAACACTACAAAGAATTATCCAGGAATAGGAAGATATCTAAAGAGAAAAAGGAATAGCAAAAACTACAAACCAATCAAAACCAATAACATGGCATTAGTAAGTCTTTACTTGTCAATAATTCTAAATGTAAATGGGTTAAACTCTCCAATCAAAAGACATAGAATGACTTGGATTTAAAACAAAAACAAAAACAAAATAACTAAAAAATAAAAAAAAAAAACAAGATCCAACTATATGCTACCTACAAAAGACTTACTTCAGTTTTAAAGAAATTCATAGGCACAAAGTGAAGGGTTAGAAAAATATATTCAATGCAAGTGAAAACCAAAAAAGAGTGAGGTAGCTGTACACATATCAGACAGAATATGTTAAGTCAAAATACAATAGCATGAAATAAAAAAGATCATTATGTAATGGTAAAATAACAAATACATATGCACCCATCAGAACACATAAATATATTAAGCAAATACCAATAATTATAAAAGGAGAAAGGGCAATACAATAATAGTGGGATACTTTAGTACCACTTTTAACAATGGCTACCTCATCCAGATGGAAAAATCAATAAGGAAATGCTGGATACATATTGCACTTTAGACCAAATGGACCTGAGGCATATGAAAAACATTTAACCAAACAACAGCAGAATGCACATTCTTCTCAAGGGTACTCAGAACATTCTTCAGGATAGATCAGATATTTGGTCGCAGAACAAGTCTTACCAAATTTCAGAAGATTGATATTATACCAATTGTCTTTTCCAAACACAAAGATATGAAACCAGAAATTAATAATGGAAGGAAAGCTGGAAAATTCACAATACAAAGCATAAATTTAATCAATTAATAATATTTAATTATGTTAGTTAAATTAAAATGGAAAACACTCCTAAAAAGTAAGAATGTAAATAAGAATTAAAATACAACATACTAAAATATATAGGACACTACTAAAAGCAGTTCTAAGAGGAAATTTATAGTAATAAAACCACACATCAAGGAAAAAGAAAGATCTCAAATAAGCAATGTAACTTTACATCTTAAGAAACTATAAAAAGAATAAATTAAGCCCAAATTAGTAAAGAAAGAAAATAACAAAAATCAGAGCATAAATAAATAAAATAGAAGCAACAACAGAAAGACTTAGTAAAGCAGAAAATTTTTTGAAAAGATAAACAAAGCCTAGAAATCTTTAACTATACTAAATCAGAAAAAGAGGACTCAAATAAAACCATAAATGAAAGATGAGACATTACAACTGACACTACAGAAACACAATGGATCAAAAGTGGTTACCATTAACAATAATAATCCAACAAATGGATAACCTAGGGAAAAGAATTTCCTAGGGGAAAAAGAGTTATTCAGAGCAACATACAAGCTACCATGATTGAGTCATGAGGAAATAGTCTGAACAGACCAATAATAAGTAAAAATGTTGAATTAGTAATTAGAAACCTCCCAGCACCACAAGCCCAGGACCAGATGGTTATCCTGGTCAATTCTATTTAATGTTTAAAGAAGGATTAATAGCAACCTTTTTCAAACTCTTCTAAAATTTGAAAATAAATGAAACATTCTGAAATTCATTTTATGAGGCCAGCATCTTCTTATACCAAAGCCAGTTAAGGAAACTATATGAAAAGAAAACTGGAGACAAATATCCTTGATTAATATGGATGCAAAAAACTCTATGAAGAGAAAAAAAATAAGGGCATACAAATAAGAAATAAAAACATGCTATGATTATATATGTACATATATACTTATATAGAGAAAATATATAGAGAAATTATATAATCTCCCCAAATTATTAGAACTAATAACAAATTCAATAAAATTTCAGAATATAAAGTTAATTTTTAGAAATCAGCTATTTGCACAATAAAAATAGAATGTGTGAAAAAACAGATAATCCTATTCATAACATCATGAAAAATAATTAAACTTTAAAAAATAAGAAATGAAAGAGAAGTAACAGACAACATAAAAATATAAAGAATTATGAGAGACTACTATGAACAACTTTATTACACCAAATTTGACAACAAAGATGAAACATAAATTCCTAGAAACATGAAACTTACCAAGACTGAATCATGAAAAAACAAACAAAAAACATGAAAAGACCCATACATTGGCATACTTAATATTGTTAAACTGTCTATCCTACCTAAACACATTTGCAGATTCAATCAAAATTCCAATGGCACTTTTTTCAGGACCAGGAAAAAAAAAATCTAAAATTTGTATAGAACCACAAAGGACCCCAAATAGCCACAGCAATTTTGAGAGAGAACAAGATTGGAGGCATCACACTCCCTGATTTCAAACTGTATTACAAAGTTACAGTAATCAAAAGTGGTATTGGCATAAAAATGGACACATAGATCAGTGAAACAGAACAGAGCCAAGAAATAAAGCCAGGCATCTATGGCCTATTCATTTACAACAAAGGAAGAAAAAATATATAATAGGGAAAGGACAGTCTCTTCAATAAATATTATTGGGAAATCAGGATAGTCACATGGAAAAGAATGAAACTAGACCACTATCTTGCACCATAGGTAAAATTAACTCAAAATGGATTAAAGAATTGAATGTAAGACCTGAAACCATTAAACTCTTAGAAGAAAACATAGGCAGTAAACTCCTTGGCGTCATTTTTGGTGATGACTTTTTTGCATTTGACAACAAATTCAAGGATAACAACAGCAAAAATAAACAAATGAGACTATACCAAACCAAAAATCTTCTGCACACCAAAGGAAACTATCAATAAAACAAAAGGCATCCTATAAAATGGGAGAAAATATTTGTAAATAATATATCTGATGAAGAATTAAGATACGAAATAATATTAAAATCTTATACAACCCATCAACAGCACAGCAAACAATCCAATTAAAACATGGGTAGAGGAACTAATAAGAATTCTTCCAAAAAGACACAGATGGCCAACAGACAGATGAGAAGATGCTAAACATCACTCATCATCAGGGAAATGCAGATCAAAACAGCAATTAGATATCACTTCATACTTGGTAGGATGAATGATCAAAAAGACAAAAAATAACAAGCATTGGTAAAGATGTAGAGAAAAGAGAACATGTGCACTGTTCTTGAGAATATAAATTGGTGCAGCAATTACAAAAAAAATGTGGAGGTTTTCCAAAAATGAAAAGTAGAATTACCAAATGATTCAGCACTCATACTTCTAGATATATGACCAATGAAAAGAAAACAGGTTCGTGGAGAGATATCCAGACTCTAATGTCATTGCAGGGTTATTTATAATAGCCAAGACCTGGAAACAACTTAAGTGTTCATCAGCAGATGAATAGATAAAGTGAACATTTGTGTAAATATACATACATATTAGGGGTGCCTGGGTGGCTCAGAGGGTTAAGCCTCTGCCTTTGGCTTGAGTCATGATCTCAGGGTCCTGGGATCAAGCCCCACATTGGACTCTCTGCTCAGTGGGGAGCCTGCTTCCCCCTCTTTCTCTGCCTGCCTCTCTGCCTATTTGTGATCTCTCTCTCTCTGTCAAATAAATAAATAAAATCTTTAATATATATATATATACATATTAATACATTGATATAATTTGTACATACAGACCAATGATAAAATATCAATTAGCCACAAAAAGAAGGAAATCCTGCCATTTGGAACAACATGGATGGATCTTGTGGGAATTATGCTAAGTGATATAAATCAGACGAAGACAAATTCATAGAGATGGAGAATAGAATGAAACTGGGAAAACCGGGAAACATTTTTCAAATGTTACATATTTTCACTTATAAGATGGATATCTGTGTCCAAAGTCTCTCATGTTTTGTTTCTCTCCCTGAATTACCCTACTGTGGGAGTAAAATGCATGCCATGTATGCAACTTACTTAAAAGGACATCAAAAATAAGAGTAGATGGACAGATAAAAATGAGCACTGGCTAAAAGCAAATACAACAAATGTTACCTGTAAAATCTAAACAATGGACATAACTTATTTACAATGTGCTGTATGTTTGAAAATTCTGTAATAAAATGTAGAAAAAAATAAGATGGATATCTTCATGGTGATTTTAGTTAATAAGACTGTATTATATATTGGAAAGTTGCTTAGAGAGTAGATCTTACAAGTTCTCACTGCAAACAAAGGATGACAATTACCTGATATGAAGGTGTGTTAGCTAACTCCATGGTAGTAATTATCTTACAGTATACATCAAGTCAACACATTGTATACCTTTAACTTACACAATTTCATATCAATTATATGTTAGTAAAGTTGGAAAAATACACTTGAGATTCATAACAGAACCCAGAGTCCAAAATTAAAACAATAACAATATCCAGGATACAATTTAAAAGTTTACAACATGTAAGCAACAAACAACTAGGGGAATTTTGTTAATTAGCAGAGGAAAAGACACAGATGCAAACCCTAAAATGCCCCAGGTGTTGAAATAAAGACAAAAAATAATGTAGATGTATTAGTTTTACTTCATGTGGTAAAAGAAAAAAAAAACCTTGAAATTAACAGAAAAATAAACTTTCTCAGAAGAGAAAGTATAAAAATGAAATTTAAAAAATCAGAGTTTGAAACTACAGTATTTGAAAGAAAAATGCTAGATGGACTCCAGAGCAGAGTGGACAATGTAGAGAAAAGAAGTTTGAATAACAATTACTCATCTAAACAACAGAAAGAAAAAAATACAGGCAAAATAAATGGAGACAGGGATCTGTGGAGCTATCTCTATGTCTAATAAGCATAGCATTTAATACAAGGAAAAAAAGAAAGAAATGGCCAAAATAAAGCCTATAAAAGCAGAGAAGTCATTAAGAATTATTTGGGCTACATCAAAAGATTCAGATGGAAACAAACAAGGCCACACCACACTGATGAATGTGTATTAGAGCAAGTCATTGTATTTAACTTCCAGTTTACAAAAAAAATCAGTTAACAAGTAAAGATGCTTAATGGCAATACAGGAATGCATTCAACAAATTCCAGAATGTGGGAAACTCCATGGGATTACCTGCCTATTTTCTTGAATAAGTAAATTGCAAGGAAAAATAATAGAAATTGGAGAGGATTCTATGTATCAATAAAAAGTAAAATGAGGATTTTTTTTTTACTTTAAATTTATTTTATTTTTTTCAGTGTTCCAAGATTCATTGTCCATGCCCCACACCCAGTGCTCCATGCAATAGGTGTCCCCAGTACCCACCACCAGCTCTCCCATCCTCTAGCCCCCTCCCTCCAAGTCCCTCAGTTTGTTTTGGTGTCCAAAGTCTCTCATGTTTCATTTCTATCCCTGAATTACCCTATTTCCCATTTATTTTCCTTCTCCTACTGTCTTCTGTATTACCTGTTATGCACCACAAGTAAGTGAAACCATGTGATACTTGACTTTTTCTACTTGGTTTATTTCACTCAGCATAATCTCTTCCAATCCAGTCCATGTTGCTACAAAAGTTGGATATTGATCCTTTCTGATGGAGGCATAGTATTCCATTGTATATATGGACCACATCTTCTTTATCCATTCATCTGTTGATGGGCACCTTGGCTCTTTCCACAGTTTGGTGACTGTGGCCATTGCTGCTATGGACATTGGGGTACATATGGCTCTCTTTTCACTACATCTGTATCTTTGGTTAAATGCCCAGTAGTGCAATTGCAGGGTCATAGGGTAGCTCTATTTTTAATTTTTTAAGGAATATCTACACTGTTTTCCAAAGTGGCTGCCCCAACTTGCATTCCCACCAACAGTGTAAGAGGGTTCTCCTTTCTCCACAGCCTCTCCAACACTTGTTGTTTCCTGACTTGTTAATTTTGGCCATTCTGACTGGTGTAAGGTGGTATCTCAGGGTGGATTTGATTTGAATTTCCCTGATAGCTAGTGATGATGAACATTTGTTCATATGTCTGTTAGCCATTTGTATATCTTCTATGGAGAAGGGCCTCTTCATGTTTCTTGCCCATATTTTGATGTGTTCATCCTCTTTTTGGATGTTGAGTTTGAGTAGTTCTTTATAGATCTTGGATATCAGCCCTTTGTCTGTAGTGTCATTTGCAAACATCTTCTCCCATTCTGTGGGTTGCCTCTTTGTTTTGTTGACTGTTTTCTTTGCTGTACAGAAGTTTTTTTTATTTTGATGAAGTCCCAAAAGTTCATTTTTGCTTTTGTCTCCTTTGCCTTTGGAGACGTGTCTTGAAAGAAGTTGCTGTGGCCGATGTCAAAGAGGTTACTGCTTATGTTCTTTTCCAGGATTTTGATGGATTCCTCCCTCACATTGAGTCTTTTATCCATTTTGAGTTTGCCTTTTTGTGTGGTGTAAGAGAATGATCTAGTTTCATTCCTCTATATGTAGCTGTCCAATTTTCCCAGCACCATTTATTGAAGAGACTGTCTTTTTTCCACTGGATATTTTTTCCTGCTTGGTCGAAGATGATTTGACCATAGATTTTTGGGCCCATATCTGGACTCTCCACTCTGTTCCATTGGTCTATTTCTCTGTTTTTGTGCCAGTACCATGCTGTCTTGGTGATCACAGCTTTGTAATAAAGCCTGAAGTCAGGTAATGAGATGCCCCCAGCTTTGTTTTTCTTCTTCAGCAATCCCTTAGGGATTCGGGGTCTTTTTTGGTTCCATGTAAATTTTAGGATTGTTTGTTCCAATGTTTTGAAGAATGTTGATGGAATTTTGATCGGAATAGCATTGAAAGTATAGATTACTCTGGGCAGTATAGACATTTTAACAATGTTTATTCTTCCGATCCATGAGCATGGAATGCTCTTCCATCTTTTTGTGTCTTCTTCAATCTCTTTCATGAGTGTTCTGTAGTTCCTCGAGTACAGATCCTTAGCTTCTTTGGTTAGGTTTATTCCTAAGTATCTTATGGTTTTTGATGCTATAGTAAATGGAATTGATTCTCTGATTTCCCTTTCTATATTTTCATTGTTACTGTATAAGAATGCTACTGATTTCTGTGCATTGATTTTGTATCCTGCCACATTATCAAATTGTTGTATGAGTTCTAGTAGCTTGGGAGTAGAGTTTTTGGGTTTTCCACATAGAGTATCATATCATCTGCAAAGAGAGAGAGTTTGACTTCTTCTTTGCTAAGTTTAATACTTTTTATTTCTTTTTGTTGTCTGATTGCGGTTGCTAGAACTTCTAACACTATGTTGAACAGTAGTGGTGAGAGTGGGCATCCTTCTCTTGTTCCTGATCTCAGAGGGAAGGCTGTCAGTTTTTCCCCATTGAGAATGATATTTGCTGTGGGTTTTTTGTAGATACATTTTATGAGTTTGAGGAATGTTTCCTCTACTCCTATACTTTTGAGAGTTTTTATCAGAAACGGATGTTATATTTTGTCAAATGCCTTTTCTGCATCAATTGAGAGTACCATGTGGTTCTTCTCTCTTCTCTTATTGATTTGTTCTATCACATTGATTGATTTGTGAATGTTGAACCACCCTTGTATCCCTGGGATAAATCCCACCTGGTCATGATGGATAATCTTTTTAATGTATTGTTGGATCCTGTTAGCAAGGATCTTGTTGGGAATCTTGGCATCATATTCATCACAGATATTGGTCAGACATTCTCCTTTTTGATGGGGTCTTTGTCTGGTTTAGGGATTAGAGTAATGCTGGCTTCATAGAAAGAGTCTGGAAGTTTTCTTTCTGTTTCAATTTTTTGAAAGAATTTCAGGAGAATAAGTGTTATTTCTCCTTTGAATGTTTGGTAGAATTCCCCAAGGAATCCGTCTGGTCCTGAACGCCTTTTTGGGGCGAGCTTTTGATCACTGCTTCAATCTTGTTATTAGATATAGGTCTATTCAAATTCTCAATGTCTTCGTGTTTCGGTCTTGGAAGTTTATAGGTTTCTAGGAATGTATCCATATCTTCTAGGTTGTTAAACTTATTGGCATATAATTGTTGATAGTAATTTCTGATGATTGTTTCTATTTCCTTGGTGTTGTTTGTGATCTCTCCCCTTTCATTCATAATTTATTAATTTGGCTCTTCTCCCTTTTCTTTTGGATTAGTTTGGCCAATGGTTTATCGATCTTATTGGTTCTTTCAAAGAACCAGCTCCTAGTTTTGTTGATGTGTTATACTGTATCCTTAGTTTCTGATTCATTCATCTCTGCTCTAATCCTTATTATTCCCCGTCTTGTGTGGGGTGTTGGTTTAATTTTTTGTTGATTTTCCAGTTCTTTAAGGTGCAATGAGAGTTGGTGTCTTCGGGATTTTTCAATTTTGGGGGGGTGTGGCTTGGATGACTATATATTTTCCCCTTAGGACTGTCTTTGCAGTATCCCATTGGTTTTGGATTGATGTATCTTCATTCTCATTGGTTTCCATGAAGTTCTTCTTGATTTCTTCTTTGATTTCCTGGTTGATCCACAGATTCTTCTTTGATTTCCTGGTTGATCCACAGTTCTTCTTTGATTTCCTGGTTGATCCGCAGATTCTTGAGCAGGATTGTCTTTAGCTTCCAAGTGTTTGATTTTCTTCTGAACTTATTGTGGTGGTTGAGTTCCAGTTTCATGGCATTGTGATCAGAGAATATGCAGGGAATAATCTCAGTCTTCCGGTATCGGTTGAGCCCTGATTTGTGACCTAGTATGTGGTCTATTCTGTTGAAAGTTCCATGTGCACTGGAGAAGAATGAGCATTCTGCTGTTTTAGGATGGAATGTTCTGAATATATCTATGAGATCCAACTGATCCAATGTGTCAATAAAGGCTCTTGTTTCTTTGTTGATTTTCTGTTTGTATGATCTGTCCGTTGCTGACAGTGGTGTGTTAAGATCCCCTACAATTAATGTATTCATATTTCTTTATTTTGCTTAACAGTTGGCTTATGTAGTTGGCTGCTGCCATGTTGGGGGCATAAATATTTACAATTGTTAGATCTTCTTGGTGTATGGATCCTTTGAGAATGATGTAGTGTCCTTCTGTGCTCTGACTACAGTCTTTAGATTAAAATCCAATTTGTCTGATCTGAGAATCACTACCCTGGCTTTCTTTTGAGGTCCATTGACATGAAAGATGGCTCTCCATCCCCTCACTTTCAATCTGGAAGTGTCTTTAGATTCAAAATGTGTCTCTTGTAAATAGCATATGGATGGGTCCTGTCATTTTATCCAGTCTGTAACCCTGTACCTTTTTATAGGAGAATTTAGGCCATTCACATTGAGAGTGATTATTGATAGATATGTTTGTATTGACATCATGTTGCCTGTGAAGTTCATGTTTCTATAGATTACCTCTGTAAATTTCTGTTCTGTGTCACTCTTGTGTTCATTTCTCCTTTATAGAACCCCTCTTAGTATTTCTTGTAGTGCTCGCTTGGTGGTTGCATAATCTTTTAGACTTTGGCGGTCCTGGAAGCTCTTTATTTGTCCTTCCATTCTGAAAGTCAACCTTCCTGGGTACATTATCCTTGGTTGCATATTTTTGTCATGTAATTTCCTGAATATGTCTTGCCAGCCCTTTCTGGCTTGCCAGGTTTCTGTGGGTAGGTCGGATGTTATTCTGATGGTCTTCCCTCTATCGGTAAGGGATTGCTTCCGCCTATCCACATATGTCCTTGAGTCGTATTCTTTGGTTTTATGATTCACGAATTTTTACAATTATGTGCCTGGAGGCTTTTCTGGCCTTATTGATCTTGGGGGGTGTCCTCTCTGCCTCTAGGACATCAACATGAGTTTCATTCCCCAGATTAAGGAAATTTTCATCCATGCTATTTCAACTATATCTTCTAGGCTTCTCCCTCTCTTAACTCCTTCAGGGATTCCAATAATTCTGGTATTGGAGCATTTCATGGCATCATTTATTTCCCTTATTCTGTTTCCATGGGATTGTAGCTGTTTGTTCCAAGACTTCTCTTGCTCCTCCTTCTTAATCCATCTGTCTTCTAAATCACTGATACAATTTTCAGCTTCACTTACTCTAGCTGTCAGTATATTTAAATTAGATTGCATCTCATTAATAGCCTTTCTAACCTCCACTTTCAATTCTGTCATTAGGGCTTCCATTTGAGACTAATGTTCTTTTCCAAATTAGCCATTGCTTGGACGATTGCTGCCCTGAATTCTATTTCTGTCATGTTGTTTATGTTCCTTTCCAGTAATTCTGTGACCGGGGTTGCAGTCTCCGGGTTCTTCTTCTGTTGGTTGTTCCTCCTCCGAGTCATTGTGGCGAGGAGTGGTTGAGGGGGTGTATAGCTGAATATATCAGCCACTATCCAGGTGAATTGGTCGCTGGAAGGTTTTGGAGCAATCAGAATTTACCACAAAAGGGGAGGAAGAAAGAAAAAAGAGAAGGAGAGAAAGGAAGCAAGAAAAGAAAACCCTGCTAGAGTGGGGCCCAGTGGTAGGATTTATATAATACAAAACTACTACAGGGTAAAGAAAAAGACCATCAAGAGTAAATGAAGAGATCAAAAAGCTAAGCCCAACCTGAATGACCCCCAAGAGGAGTGTTTATATAATACAAAGGCAAAAACAATTACACAGAAACACTGACAGACTAGGGTGGGAAGGTGAGGGCAGGCACTCCTTGTGGGCAAGGAAAGTATTTCAGATCCTCCCGGGTTTGTCTTGTTATTATTGTTGGAGGAGCCCACTTTCTAAAGATATAGGGAGATTAGAATTGGTTGTATATAGAGGTAGTATTGAATAGGGATGCAGGATTACCTTGAGGCTCATAACTATATGTATACTTAAAATAAAAAATAAAGGAAAGAAGAGAGAAGAAAGGAAAAAACAGATAAAACAAACAAACAAATGAGAGGCAATAACAAGAACAACAGAAAGCACAGGTATGTGTTTGAAAAAATTTCAAGGTAAAAAATTGTTATGGAGCGTTGTATTAAGTATCATGTTGTGATAAAAAGTGAGTTAAAAATTAAAGGAACAAAAACTGTGAGAATGAAATTTTTTTAAAGATTTTATTTATTTATTTGACAGAGAGAAACACAGCAAGAGAGGGAACACAAGCAGGGGGAGTGAGAGGGAGAAGCAGGCTTCCCACAGAGCAGGGAGCCCGATGTGGGACTCGATCCTGGGTCTCCGGGATCATGACCTGAGCCAAAGGCAGTCGCCCAACCAACTGAGCCACACAGGTGCCCCAATGAATTTTTAAGTTTAAAGTGGAAACTTTAAAGTAAAAATAGAAAAAAAAGTTAAAAAAGCAAATAAGGTGAAAAACTGTATCAATAAAGCATACAGCTTTTGCGGCAGTGCCAGGAGTTTAATATATTGCCTCCCCCCCACCCCTCGATGTTGGGGTTTTACAGTTTGGGTGTTGTCCTCTTGTGCTTCTGGCTTGCCTTTTGTGGACGGGGCCTGCCCACTTTTCTTCAGTCCCTTCTACCTGGGCTGCGTCTCTCTGCTCCCTTTCTAGGGCCTGGGAACCATGGCAACTAGGTTGTCAGGGTTAGTTCTCTGGAGGTTTTGTTCTTTTGTGGCTTTTTACAGCTGTTCAGGAAGTCAGGTCAGACATCCTTCCAGAGAAAGCTCCTAATTAGCAACACTCTGGACGATGGGGGGGGGGGGCCCACAGCCTCTCCCTGTATCTTCTCTCTTGGCCGCCTGTCACAGCCCGTTGGGCGCGGATGCTGGTTTGATCTCCGTCCAAAGCCCCGGCTTGTTGTTTCGCTCCTGTGCCACAGAAACCAGAACTGATGTTAGGTCATGCAACTTGTCTGTGCCCAGGGAGTCAGTGGTGCACCGCCACTCAGGAGGGGCTGAGGTCCCACGGCCCTGCACTTCCCGCTCAAGTCTGTGAAATCACCTTCCCTGGGGGAGTCCGCACCTCGCCCACGGTGCAGAGAGAAGCGACAGAGAAAAGCAGCGGAGGAAAGAAGAAAAAACAAAGGACAAAAACGGCAGAAGAATAGACTCTGCTCCACCTTCTCCGCCGCGTTCCCTCGCGGGGCACCAGGGCACACTTTCTCTTCGCAGATCTGTTTCCCTGGCTGTTCCCCAGGCACTCTATTCCTGTTTGCTTTGAATCAGACCATAATTTTCTGTTGTTCCCCAAACACAGAGCTCTTTTCTGCTGGGGTATTGCTTTCCAATGGGTTGCCTCTACAGGCTTCTTCCCCTGCGCCCCCCTTGTCTTTGGATATCCGTCCGATCGCTCTCACTCCACTCTACCTCTTTGCCGATGCTCTTCGTCCCCCGTAGAGATCCAGAAGTGTGAAATATTACTTTTCAGGCTGATTTCATGGGTGCTCACAGTGTTCCTGTAGTGTTTTTTTGTAGAAATTGAGCTCACCTTAGGTGACTCCCCAAAATGGGGTCACATGGCCTTCCACTATCTTCCTGAATCCTCTCAAATCCTTTTATAAATGGCCACAATCACAAAACTGTGGAAAGAGCCAAGGTGCCCTTCAACAAATGAATGGGTAAAGAAGATGTGGTCCATATACACAATGGAATACTACACCTCCATCAGAAAGGATGAATATCCAACTGTTGTAGCAACATGGACTGTACTGGAAGAGATTATGCTGAGTGAAATAAGCCAAGTAGAAAAAGTCAAGTATCACATGGTTTCACTTACTTGTGGTGCATAAGGGATACTATAGAGGGCAGTAGGAGAAGGAAAGGAAATGGGAAGTAGGGTAATTCGAGGAGAGAAATGAGAGAGACTTTGGACTCAGAAACAAACTGAGGTTCTTGGAGGGAGGGAGATAGAGGGATGGGGGAGCCTGGTGGTGGGTACCGAGGGTACATATTGCATGGAGCACTGGGTGTGGAACATAAACAATGAATCTTGTAACACTGAAAAAATAAAATTAATTTGAAATTAAAAAAAAAAAAAGATAGACCACACACACACAAAAGTATATTTATGAGTAAACAGGAGACATTTGAACACTGAGTAGTTAAATTTTTATTTTAGAGAGTTTTTTTTTTTAATAAAAAGTATATAAATTGTATTATGGCTATGTTTTAAAACAAAAGTCTGCATGAAGTAACAGTATGTAGAACTTTGTTTTCCAGAATAATATGGAAAGTAAAGGAGTATTTAGATAAAATAAGAGTAGGTCATATGGGGAGAAGTAGGAATTGAAGTTCATTTTCTTGCATGTGTATGTCTAATTGTGCTAATAAAATTTGTTGAAACAGTACTTTTTCTATTTAATTACTTTATGCCTTTATTAAAAATTAATTGAACATAAATGTAAGGGCTTATTTATGAGCTTTTGATAAAAAACAGTTGACCAAAATTTCTATCCATCAACGCCTCCACTGTTACAGTTGTTTATTTAGTAACTTTCCTGAACTAACTCTGTTGTCTGTTTGTTTGTTAAACCACTGATGTTTGTGCTCATTTATCTTAGTAGTAACTCCTTAAATACTTTGATCTGATGCATATCTGAGCCTTTACCAAGGGGCTTTGTGTGCAGGTTAACATCCAGCCAGGTAGTTGACAAATCTGTTTGCCTGTTCACACCTTATTATACAGAATCTCAGTGTCAGCCCAAGGGAGAGACTAGGGTTGTTCCAGAATTTTCCTGGGCATGCAGATCTGCAAATGCATAACTTCTAGATCCCCACATATCTGTTAAAGTTTTTCAGAGCCCTTATGGACATCTCATTCCCCATGTTTTCTTTTCTTTTCTTTTTCTTTCTTTCTTTCTTTTTTTTTTTCTTTTCTGGTGGCTTTGTATTATCCCGGACTGTACTACCACATAAAATAGTTGTAATAAATGTTGAAAAAGAAAAAAAAAATTGGGGGGCATCATGTTACTTGATTTCAAGCTTTATTACAAAGCTGTGTTCACCAAGACAGCATGGTACTGGCACAAAAACAGATACATAGACCAATGGAACAGAATAGAGAGTCCAGATATGGACCCACAAATCTATGGTCAAATAGTCTTTGACAAAGCAGGAAAAAATATCCAGTGGGAAAAAACGACAGTCTCTTCAATAAATGGTGTGGGAAAAATTGGACAGCTGCATATAGAAGAATGAAACTCAACCATTTTTTTATGCCATACACAAAGATAAACTCAAAATGGATGAAATACCTCGATGCGAGACAGGAATCTATCAAAATCCTAGAGGAGAACATAGGCAGTAACCTCTTTGACATCAGCCACAGCAACTTCTTTCAAGACATGTCTCCAAAGGCAAAGGAGACAAAAGCGAAAATGAACTTTTGGGACTTCATTAAAATAAAATACTTCTGCAAAGCAAAAGAAACAGTCAACAACACAAAGAGGCAACCCAAAGAATGGGAGAAGATATTTGCAAATGACACTACAGACAAAGGACTGATATCCAAGGTGTATAAAGAACTCCTCAAACTCAACAACCAAAATAAACATGATCATATCAAAAAAGGGGCAGGAGACACCAAGAGGCACTTCTCCATAGAAGACATACAAATGGCTAAGAGACACATGAAAAAATGTTCATCATTACTAGCTGTCAGGGAAATTCAAATCTTACACCAGTCAGAATGGCCAAAATTAACAGGACAAGAAACAGCAAGTGTTAGAGAGGCTGTGGAGAAAGGGGAACCCTCTTTCACTATTGGTGGGAATGTAAATTGGTGTAGCCACTTTGGAAAACAGTGTGGAGATTCCTTAAAAAATTAAAAATAGAGCTACCCTATGACCCTGCAATTATACTACTGGGTATGAACCACAAAGATACAGATGTAGTGAAAAGTACGGCCATATATACCCCAATGTTAATTGCAGCAATGGCCACATTCTCCAAACTGTGGAAAGAGCCAAGGTGCCCATCAACAGATGAATGGATAAAAAAGATATGGTCCATATATACAATGGAATATTACGACTCCATCAAAAAGGATGAATACCCAACTTTTGTAGCAACATGGGCTGCATTGGAGGAGATTATTCTGAGTGAAATGAGCCAAGCAGAGAAAGTCAAATTGGATCATATGGTTTCACTTACTTGTGGAGCATAAGGAGTAGCATGGAGAACAGTAGGAGAAGGAAAGGAAATGGGAAGTGGAGTAAATCTGGGAGGGAGATGAAACATGAGAGACTTTGGATGCAGAAACAGAGTGTCTTGTAAGAGAGGGGGTAGTGTATGGGTGATCCTGGTGGTGTATAGAGGGCACGTATTGCATGGAGCACTGGGTGTGGGGCATAAACAATGAATCTTGGAACACTAGAAAATAAATAAATAGATGATAGATAGATAGATAGATAGATAGATAGATAGATAGATGATAGATAAATGAAATGACGTCTAAATTTTTTTCACTGATTGTTTTGATACATGACCTTAGGAAAAGGCTGTTTGCAATGAAGTACTCTGGGTATGTCAAGTTAAAACAAAACCTGTGAGTGGAGTTTTCCAGGGAACTTCCACGTTTTTAAAATAATGGTAATTCTAAGCAAATGGGGCTTTTGGTGGAACACCACATCATTCCTCTCTAGTGGCTACTAGGCTCATGTTTCCCAGGGCTAGTGTGACTGTGAGTCTCTTGGTTTCCAAGATTATCAGAAACCTGGGAGAGTTGAATGGAAATACAGTAAATTTAAATCCTACAAAACTCTCTGTCATTACCCATATCCAGCCATTTTCCCCAGATATGGAAAGCCTTGGTTAATTTCCAGAGTTCTGAAGAAGTTTCTTTTGAAACTTTTTGCCAGTATTATCATGGCTTTTATGGAGGAACATTTTCACTGATCCTAACTGCACCATTTTGGAAGTGTTTCCTCATAAACAAAGTATTTTTTAATATGTGATGTTCATTATCCATTCATTCATCAAACTTGTGAGTCAGAGTAATAAAGCCTGATGTACTGTAAGCATGGTAGAAAACTATTTTAGGATGTAGATTCAACACTTGCTAATAGTCTATAACCTCTAATTTTATCTAATATGTCTAAATTTTTGATTAGGTTTCTTACTTGTGTAATTATTCCAGCATTATAAAATCAGCTTCTACCTCTGTAGTCTTTTCAACCCCTTTATGAAACTTTGAGTGAGCATTAAAGCCCAAGCAACTTCTTTTTCTCTGCGAGTCTACAGAAGTTATAATAAAAAATAAACTGTCTGTCACAAAGTATACATTTATATAAGGGTGCTGAGTCGGTGTTTCCTCTGCATTTGGTGATTAAGACCTACAGTAGAGAATAGAGAAATATTAAGTACTATTCATCTAAATTGAAACCTGGTACTTCCTGAAGATTTTCTAAGACTGAAGTTGTGTGCTCCAGTGGCAGAGGGGCCTGAGATAACATACAGCAGTATCCCCAGAGTAATCCCACAGAACATTTATATAGGGAATGGTCAATATGACACCAAACAAGGTGACTCAAAGAAGACAAAAATGGCTTTCCACCATTACCAGCAGCAAATTACATAGCAAAAGTTGGTTTCCTCCATCCATAGTTCCTTTTCCAGAAGGGTTAGATCAAAGAAAAGAAGAGAAAAGCATGCAATCACAGTAATGGCATCTCATTAGGTGGAATGGAGAGCAAGTTAAAAATCAAAATAACATTGAGCTCTTTGCTGTATATACTGTGAGAATAAAAATAATCTTAGAAGCCATCCAGAGCATATTAACATCAATCTGAATTGGCACTCAGTCCTTGTGTGCCGGGGGAACACAAGGAACCCTGTAGCAGATGTTCCATTACTCAGTGTGGAACTCAGCCTCTTTGAAAAGCAATAATAATAATAATAGTAATAATAATAATAATAATAATAATAATGAAAAGAAAAAAGAAAAGAAATAAAAAAAACTTTGGGTCAAGAAACAGTGGGGAAATAGAAAGGAGATGCCCGTACTCTTTGCCAAAATGACCTGGATGTAATGCTGGACTTGCTCACTGCTGTGTCTACATTCTCTTTCAGCAGAGTAAGTCTTTTATTAAAATCCAAAATATCTTTTTTTTTTAAGATTTTACTTATTTATTTGGCAGAGAGAAAAACAGCATGAGAGGGAACACAAGTAAGGGGAGCGAGAGAGGGAGAAGCAGGCCTCTCAATGAGCAGAGAGCCTGATGCAGGGCTCAATCCCAGGACTCTGGGATCACAACCTGAGCTGAAGGCAGACACTTAATGACTGAGCCACCCAGGCCCCCCGAAATCCAAAATTTCTTGTGAGTAAAATATATTTTTAGTGTTTGAACAATGTTAGGTATATTTTGTTCAGAACTTCAACCCCAAAAAGATAAATTCAATCTTGAAGGAAATGACATTGAGCTTGTATCAAATCTAACAGTTTTGAGTTAGGGAAGATAAAGAAAAATATACTGATAGCATTTAAGTCCCCCAAAATGGAGATAGTACTTTTTTTCTTTATTTTTCCCTATTGAGCTGAGGATCCCCATTAACCATTGAAATTATTTATGTATTTTTTAATCTAGGTTTTATTTTCCCAAAGACTGAGCCACTTATAGTAGAAGGGTCACATTTTCTGTCTTTCTTTTCCCTCAGTGTGTGAATCCCAATGTTGAGCTCCTAAGAAACACTAAGTGAAATCTTAGCAGAATGATGGACATCTGTGTCCAAAGATAGCAGTCCAGTCTCCTCAGACCTAGGACTTCTTGGCTTCCTTGGAGTGTGATTTATCTGGGTAAGTTTGTCACCTCCTCACTGTCCTACACCATTGAGGATACTAGAAAGCTGGGTGGAATTATGACATGGAAAAGACTGTGATAACACATGCATTCATATGATTCATATGTGGGGTTAGTTACATATTGTGGAATATCTGTCTGCACAATGCACAGCATGCATTTTACCATCTTCTCAGAGGTTGCATGGATTTACATGGATTTCAGAATGGAAGAGAAGGCAGAATTGACAGATGGGACTGGATGTTTAGGTGAGAGAAGGAACACCAAGGTCACGTGATCATGGATTTGCTCCCTGAGGCTCTGGCTGTGTGATTTGGACAAGACACTTGTTCTTGATGCTCTCAGTATTTCAGGTCAGTATGGTGCTTTCTGCACAGCTTTTCAGGGGTGAGGAGGGACCAGATGGATCATAGTAGCAATAATTGTTGCAGGAGGCATTTGTCATTTGGGACTACACAGCACCTACTTACCCTCCTCTACCATGGAGTATGGAGTGGCTAGGTACCCCTACTCTCTTGCCCTTGAAGACCCAGATTAGAGTTTAGGACAGGCAGAGATAACGATCAACAGGATCACAAAGAAAGCAGAATATGGCAGTGTGTGTGTGTGTGTGTGTGTGTGTGTGTAGGGGGGTGTCGTTGTCAACTGACTGGTCTCCAGACTGTGGCATTACCAGTTCTTGGCTGGGCCTGTCTCTACTTGTGCCTACCTGTCTGCTAGGCCAACTTCCCAAGCGCTCCTACTCATCCTTTAAACATCCTTTTAAATGACTTTGTAAAGTTATTTTCTATCCTAATATTCTATTTTTGAGCCGTAGGATCCTAAAAAATAGGTATTTTTCCAACTCAGAAGAATGATTTATCAAGTTTACTCATTTTAGGAGGTGCCAGAATGTAGATGCAAACATAAGCCTTTGCAATTATTAACGTGCTTCCTTGGAGAATTTTTTCTTTCAGGGGTGAGACTAACAGGAGATCCAATAATTTTCCCATTGCAAATACCAAGAACTGAGAATATGGGGGCCTGATCTCAGCTCTGACAACATCACTTGTGTGTTCCACAGCATTTTCACCTATGAAATGAGTAAATTGCTATAGATTGTTGTTTAAGTAAGCTTTAGATTCATATGGTGTCAGAATTTCAGGACCTGAAACCTTCCATTAGCCATCATTGTGGTAGCCATAACTGTACACTGATTAGACCCTTCACTTTTCCTGTTGTTGGAACTGATGGAAATGTTTTCATCAGGAGTCTATGTCTTTCCTGTAGCTCAGGTTACAGGTAAAGACATCTTTTTGATGACTTGGGTACAGAGTCTATGCTTATCTTGTGGACTTTCTCCATAGAAAATACCAGATTTTTATTTTTCTTATGCTCATTTATTGGGATTTCGTTT
Source organism: Spilogale gracilis (assembly GCA_004023965.1). NCBI lineage: Eukaryota > Metazoa > Chordata > Mammalia > Carnivora > Mephitidae > Spilogale > Spilogale gracilis. Next base: position 54,408 of record PITA01006167.1, read on the forward strand.
CAAAAAGATATTATAGTTGTTGTAGAAAAGTTAGGAATTATTTTAAAGTATAAATAGCGAATCAAAAGTGAATTGTCAGGGTGTAGGTGAGCTTCCTAAATGACATGATGAGGATCTCTTGGATGCCCTCCCAGTAAAATAAACATATATGATGAAAAATATTTTTAAAGATGTACTATTTATTTATTTATTTAACTATTTATTTATTTATTATTTATGAGAATGGGGAGGGGGCAGAGCCCAACGTGGTGCTGAACATAGTACTCAATCCCAGTACTTTAAGACCATGAAACTGAGCTAAAACCAAGAGTCAGACACTCAATGAACTGAATGAACAGGTGCCTGTATGTTTTAAAAGATATTTAATGTCTATGGAAATTGTCTAAGGATGTACAGGAAATTGAGAAACATTTATTGAAGAAAATGTATTAGGGCTCATTAAGAAGAGTAAGAGTATGTGGCATTTGAGTCATGACCTAACAGTTCAATGTGACAGAAGTTCTGTCTCAGGAGGGTGTAACCAAGAACACAAAGCTCCCTGTCCCCAGCTCCAAGTCTAGGATGATAGCACCTTCCTGGGAGGTGCAAACCACTAGAATTTCTTACCCAATCTAGTTCCATGTCACAGAAGCTCTATTCCAAACAAAAGCTGCCAGAATATCTGAAATCTCTGAATTTGCTAGGTCCCAGTGAGAGGGTGAAAACTCTACCTCCAGAAAGGATACCTGAGAATCCAGGGCATCACTGTATCTTGTCCCAGTTCCTTAATAGGGCAGTTTCTATGTCATAAATGGCAAGCTGAGGAGATTGGAAGTCACTGCTCCTCTCCAGATCCCTGCTGGTAAGTAAGGGATGTCACTTTTATAAAAATGGGACATTGTTTACACTTTAAACTCAAGAACAGTGGCACAGAAGATTTGTGTATGTGGAAAGGGACAGGGAAGCAGTAAGAGCAAAAAGATTAGTAGCCCAATGAAAGTGACTTTACTTGAAACAGCATGGAGAAGTTCAAGACTAAAGGCAGTATCATAACACAAATATTTTGGTAGAGCAGTCTGCAACAAGCTAAATCATATTCCAGGTAAAAGTTTTACAACCAGAACAAGTGAAAGGACAGGTAAGTAGAGCCTTCCTGGGGTTAAGCCTCAAGTACTAAATCCATTAAAAATAAGTCCCAAAGACTAAACTCAAATATGACTCTAAAAAAGAGGTTCAAATTTAGTTGGATTATACTGTAGAGCAATATATGTCCCAGGTCATTGTCAAAAATAATAGAACAATCAGCCAACAATTAGTGTAGACAAAATGCTGTGTGTGATACAATCAGAGGGAGTTTTAAAAAGGTTATCATAAGGAGACAGTAAAAGGAAGACCACAACCACTGTTGGGACACCTGAGCGACACAATTGGTTAAGCATCTGACTCTTGGTTTTGGCTCAGGTCATGATCTCAGGGTCATGAAATCAAACCATGCATCAGAATCTCTTCTCAACATGACTCTCCCTCTCCCTCTGGCTCCCTCTCCCCACTCTCAATCTCTCTCTCTCTCTCTCTCTCTCTCTCTCTCTCTTTTAAATAAATAAATAAATAAATCTTAAAGAATAAAAACAAACCACTATTATGGCAGGGTGATTGTACATAAGTGTGAGGCTAAAGACTCTGAAAATGAACATCAGAGACCACAGACTGTGCAGGTAATAGATTTTACTGAAATAGTCCAGTGAAAACACTAAGCAAATAAAAAGCAAGTAACAATCTGTCTAATGGAGAGAAGAGGTTGGTATCTGAAGTGCCTATAATATTTTATCAGAAATATCCAGTTTTCCAATAAAACCTCTGAGACGTGGAAGGAAATAGGGACATGTGACCCAAACAGGGAACTGAAAGAAGGTAACAGAAACTGCCTATGAAAGGGTCCAGATATTGGGCTTAGGGAAGAAAGAGTCAGATAAGCTTTTAAAAAATATATTCAAAGAACCAAATAAAACAATATTCAAATATTAATAAAGTATGGTGACAATATCTTATCATATGCATACAATAAATAATAAAAAAATGCTCAAACATAAAAATTTGAGACTTGCAACATATAATAATCCAAACAAAAAATGTTCTGGAGGAGCACAAGAGTAGACATGATTTGGCATTAAGGGAAAGAGAAAAATGAACAAAGGGAAATAAAAAGAAAGAGAGAAAAAGAGGCAAACCAAGAAACAGACTCTTAACTATAGAGAACAAACTGCTGATTACCAGAGAGGAGGTGGGTATGGTGATAGTTCAACATTTATTGGGAATTAAAGAGTGCACTTGTGGTAAGCAATGTGAACGGGCTGTCACACAAAAACAGGGTGTTTACGGAAGTGTTGAATCACTATATAGTACATCTGAAATTAATATTTCACTGTATGCTAACTAACTATAATTTGAATAAAAACAAGATGATAGATAAATAGTTAATAGATGATAGATGATAAATGATAGATAATAGAAAGACAATGGATGATAGATTGATGATGTATAGATAGATAATGATAGGTAGATAATAGATGATAATATAGATAGATGATAGATACTCAAAAAAAGAAAGAAAACTGGAGATATACATATAAAGGAATAAATCTAGACTACTTTCTAACACCTCACACAAAAGTAAATTTGAAATGGACCGAAGACCTAAATGTGAGACATGAAATTATAAAAATCCTGGAAAAGAATATATGCAGTAATGTCTCTGACATTGGTTATGGCAACATTTTTCTAGATATGTCTCCTGAGGCAAGGGAAGCAAAAGCAAAAATAAACTATTGAGATTACATAAAAATAAAAAGCTTTTTCACTGTGAAGGAAATCATCAACAAAATGATAAGGCCACCTACCAAATGGAAGAAGATATCTTCAAATGATATATTTGATAAGGGGTTAATATCCAAAATATTTAAAGTATGCAACCCAACACCAGAAAGATAATAATAATCTGATTAAAAATAGACAGAGTATCTGAATAGATATTTTTCAGAAAAAGACATACAGATGTCCAACATACACATGAATTATCAGAGAAACATATAACAAAACCACAATGAGATATACTACACTTCTCGGAAAGGTTAACATCAAAAAGACAAGAAATAACAGTGTCACCAAGGACATGGAGAGAAAAGAACACTTGTATGCTGCTGGTGGGAATGTGAGTCCGTGCAGCCACTGTGGAGAGCAGTATGAAGACTCCTCAAAATATAAGAAATAGAAATACCATATGATCCACTAATTCCACTACTGGGTATTTACAGATCAAAGAAAACAAAACACTAATTTGAAAAGATATATAATCCCTATGCTTATTGCAGCATTATTTACAATAGCTGAAATATTAAAGCCACATAAGCATCCATCAACAGACATATGGACAAGAAAGATGTGGTACACACACACACACACACACACACACACACACACACACACAAGAATACTATGCAGTCATAAAAAGGGATGAGCTTTTGTCATTTGGGACAAGATAGATGGAGGTAAGAGATTATTATGTCAAGTGAATAAGTCAGACGGGCACCAACCCTGAGCTGAAAGCCCACTTCTTGTCTTTGTCCTTGCACCCAGCTCCTTTGCTCTGACATTTTGGAGCTCTGCCACAATCAGCTACTCTGAAGATGAAAATATTTTTTAGGTTCACCTGGGTGGCTCAGTTGTTAAGTATTTGTATTTGGTTCAGGTCATGATCTCAGGGTCCTGGGATCAAACTCCCCTACATCAGGTTTCCCTGCTCAGCGGGAAGCCTGCTTCTCCCTCTCTCACTCACCATGCTTGTGTTCCCTCTCCAGATCCCAGGGTTCTGCGATCATGACCTGAGCCAAAAGCAGATGCTTGATGACTGAGCCACCCAGGTACCCCGAGCTACTGAAATCTTTAAGCAAACTTCCTGTATTCAATACAGTAGTATTAACTCCAGTCATCATTCAAGACATTGCATCTCTAGACTTACTCTTCCTACATAATTTCAATTTGGTACCCTTTAACTAATGTCTCCCTATTTCCTTCACGTCTTAACCCCTGGAAGCCACTGTTTTATTCTATACTTCTGTGTATTTGACATTTGTATAATTCATGTATATGTGAGATCATTCAGTTTTCTTTTCCTTTCTTTATCTGACTTATTTCACTTAGCAAAATGTCCTCTAGTTTTATCCATGTTGTTGCAAGTATCAGGACCTTCTTTTCTTTAAGTCTAAATAATATTCAGTTATATTTTATACTATATACATATACTAAATAAATTGTGAGAAGATTAGATGATAGATAAATGGTAGACCGATAGAAGAGAGATAATAGAGATGATAGATCTCACAATTTGTTAACCATTCATTTACATCACTGAGGTTGTTTCCTTATCTTCTTATTGTGAATAATGCTGATCATGGAAGTTCAGGTATTTCTTCTCTTATTTCCTTTGGGTGAATACCCAGAACAAGAACTATCGTATCATACAATAGTTCTACTATTGTTGTTTTTGTTTTTTTAGAATCCCCATACTATTTTCCATAGTGACTGCACCAATTTATATTCCCACCAGCAGTGTACAATGCTCCTTTATTCTCCACATTCTCTACAACAGTTGCATCTTATTTTTTTCTATACTAGCTGCCCCTTTTTTGAGAGGAGAGAAAGTGACTATGTGCGTGTGAGTTGAGGGGAGGGGCAGAAGAATAGGGAGAGGGGGAGAGGATATTGAGCAGGCTCTACATCCAGCAGAGAGTCCAACCTGGGGTTCAATCTCACAACACTGAGATAATGATCCAAAAACAAGAGTCAGCCGCTTAAGTCACTGAGCAACCCAAGTGCCTCATGATAGCCTATCTTAATAGGTATAAGGTGATATCCATCTTTTTAAATATTATGTTCAGCTAACCAACATCCCATTGTGCTTTTGAGTTGCATTTTCTTCATGATTACTGATGTTGAGCACTTTTCAGATACCTGTCAGATATTTTTATGCTTTCTTTTGAAAAGAGACTTTGTATATTTTTGAATTATTTGGTTTTATAATATTGAGTTGTTTGGGTTCCTTATGTATTTTGGATATTAACCCCTTATCATTTGTAAGTATATAGTTTGTAAATATTTTTCCCATTCCATGACTTGCCTTAGAAACAAATTTAATAAAGGATATAAAATTTCTGTACACTAAAAAGTAAAGCATTGTTGAAATAATTTGAAGACACAAATAAATAGAAAAAAAATATGCCATATTCATGGATTGGAAGAATTAATATTGTTAAATTATCCATACTTCCCGAAATTATGGACAGATTCACTGGAATCCCCATCAAAATTCCAGTAGCATTTATCATAGACATAGAAAAAAGTAATTCTAAAATCCAAATGGAACCACAAAAGACCAACAACAGCTAAAGTAATCTTGAGAAAGACAACAGAGTTGGTAGTATCACATTTCCTGATTTCACATTATATTACAAAGCTATAGGAATCAGTACAGTACGGTGTTGACATAAAAAACAGATGCATAGACAATGAAACAAAACAAAGAGTTAAGAAATAAACCAAACATATATGGCTGACTAATTTTTGACATGGGCATCAAGAATACTTGGTGGGAAGGGGTGCCTGGGTTGCTTAGTCATTAAGCATCTGCCTTAGGCTTGGGGTATGATCCTGGAGTCCTGGGATTGAACCCTGCATCAGGCTCCCCACTCAGCAGGAAGCCTGCTTCTCCCTCTTTCACTCTCTCTGCTTGTGCTCCCTCTCTCACTGTGTTTCTCTCTGTAAAATAAATAAAAATTTTTTAAAAATCTTAAAAAAGAATACTTGGTGGGAAAAGATTAATTTCTTTAATAAATAGTGTTGAGAAAACTGGGTGTCATGCAAGAAAATGAACCTGAATCCTTATTTTACACAATAAGCTAAGTAAATCCAAACTATATTAAAGATTTAAACATAAGACCTGAAATCATAAAACTCCTAGAAGGAAATAGGGAAAAATCTCCTTGACATTGGCCTTGACAATGATTTCTGTAGATGACAATAAACTGTTCAAAAAGATGACCAAAAATTTAGATAATGGAAGGAAAAAATAAATAAGTGAAATTCTATCAAACTAAAAATCTTCTCAACAGCAAAGGAATCCATTAACAAAATGAAAAGACATTTCATAGATTGGGAAAAATATATTTTCCACTCATGTATTCTAATATGAAATTACAACAGAATATGAATCTGAGATTTTTACCAAGAACAAATTCTTAAAGCTCTTCCCCAGAGGAACTTTGACCTTATTTATTTTTGTGTAAGCCTCACTGGTTCTATTTACCCCACACCAGAGTACATGGAATTTATGGTCTTTTTTATACCATATTTCATAATTTGATCAGTCTTCTGTGTTAAGCAATGAAAACAACTTAGCATAGGAAAAAGATAGACTTAACATGAAGCCGGCTTGCATCTAATTTTTGATTCTATTATCCATAAAAATAAGAACTTGGATAATTTATTTATACTTTTTAATCTTATTTCATGTTTTATGAGGTGAAATTCAAATACCATTGAATTAAGCACTTAATTGAATAATTTAGTGACATTTAACATATTCGGAATCTTATGCAACAACCACCTCTATCTAGTTCCAAAGTATTTTTATCATCACATGCCCTTTACCCATTAAAGGTAAATCTCTCCTTCTCTCTCTCCCATCAACACCTGGCAAGAAACATGTGTTCTATTTCTATGGATTTGCTTATTTTACATATTTTACTTTAATAGAATCATTCAATAGATGACTTTTCACATCTGACTTGTTTCACTGAGAATAATGTTTTCACGGTTTATTGTAACATGCATCAGTGTTTTGTTTCTTAAGGTGAAATAATATTCTGTTGTATGCATATACATTAATCTGATTTATCCATTCACATATTAATGAACATTTGGGTTATTTCCACCTTTTGGCTGTTGTGAGTATTGCTGCTATAAACATGTGTGTACAGGTACTTGTTTGCATACCTGTTTTCAGTTCATTTGGGTCCATATCTATGCTGTGCCATATGGTAATTCTATGTTTAACTTTTTGAGAAACTGTGAAACGTTTTCTACACAATGTATAAGGGTTTCAACTGTCTGTTGCCCTCCACAATGCTGATTATTATTTTTTTTTTGCTTCCTTTCTTTCTTCTCCTCCTCCTCCTCCTCCTCCTCCTTCTTCTTCTTCTTCTTCTTCTTCTGATAGTAATCCTATTGGTGTGAAGTGTATCTCACTGTGGTTTTATTTATTTTTTTATCTCACTGTTTTTAATTGATATTTCCTTAATGATATATAATGTTAGACATGTCCTTATATTTGCCTATTTGTGTATTTTCTCCAGAGAAATATCTGCTCAAGTTCTTTGCTCATTTTCAATTGCATTATTTGTTTTGTTGCTGAGTTGTAAAAGTCCATTATATATTGTGGAGGCTAGACCCTTACCAGATATGTTATTTGCAAATATTTCCCCCATTTGGTTGGTTGTCTTTTTCGCTTTGTCAGTAATGTCCTAAATGCATAAAATTTTAATTTTGATGATGTCATATTTATCTACTTGTTCTTTTGGTGCTCAGGCTTTTTTGTCATATCTACAAATTCAGTCATATTATCCCAGGTTATGAAGATTTATTCCTATGTTTTCTTCTAATAGCTTTATGGTAATAGCTCTTACAGTTAGGTTGTTGATTTATTTCGACTTAAAATTTGTGTATGGTATAAAATAGGAGTTTGACTTCATTTATTCTACATGTGGGTATCCAGTTGTCCCAACATAATTTGTCGAATAGACTGTTCTTTCCCACACTGAACAATCTTGCTACTCTTGTCAAAAATCACTTGGTTATAGATATGTGAGTTTGTTTTTGGATTCTCAATTCTGTTCCATTATATGTATATGTCTATCATTTGTCAACACTCCATTGTTTTGATTACTGTAGCTTTGTAATAAGTTTTGAAATTGGGAAATGAGAGTTCCAGTTCTCTTCTATTTTAAAGATTGTTTTGGGCTCCTGGGTGGCTCAGTGGGTTAAAGCCTCTGCCTTCGACTCAGGTCATGATCCCAGCGTACTGGGATCAAGGCCTGCATGGAGCTCTCTGCTCAGCGGGGAGCCTGCTTCCTCCTCTCTCTCTCTGCCTGCCTCTCTGCCTGCTTGTGATCTCTCTCTCTCTCTGTGTCAAATAAATAAATATAATATTAAAAAAATAGAAAATAAAGATTGTTTAGCTATTTAAGTTTCCTTGTAATTTCATATGAATTTGAAGGTCAGCTTTTCCATTTTCTTCAAAAAAGGAGTCATTGGTATTAATAGAATCTATGGATTATTTGGGCATGACTGTCATTTAACAAAACTGTTTTTCTTTTTCTTTTTTCTAATTTTATTTTTTTCAGTGTCCAAGAGTCATTGTTTATGCACCATACCTAGTGCTCCATGCAATAAGTGCCCTCCTTAATACCCACCACCAGGCTCTCCCACCCCCTCCTCAAAACCCTCAGTTTGTTTCTCAGAGTTGCAGTCTCTCATAGTTCATCTGGCCCTGAGATTCTCCCCCCCACTCATTTTTCCTGTCTTTCTCCTAATGCCCTCCATGTTATTCTTTATGCTCCACAAGTAAGTGAAACCTTATGATAATTGACTTTCTCTGCTTGACTTATTTCATTCAGCACAATCTCCTCCAGTCCAGTCCATGTTGATGGAAAAATTGGGTATTTATCCTTTCTGATGGCTGAGTAATATTCCATTGTATATATGGATCATATCTGTATCCATTCATCTGTTGATGAGTATCTTGTCCCTTTCCACGTTTGGTGATTGTGGCCATTGTGGCTATCAGCAGTGTGGTACATATGGCTCTTCTTATACTACATCTGTATCTTTGGAGTACATACCCACTAGTGCAATTGCAGGATCGTAAGGTAGCTCTATTTTTAATGTTTTAAGGAATCTCACCCTGTTTTCCAAAGTGGCTGCACCAACTTGCATTCCCATCAACAGTGTAAGGGTTTTCCCCTTTCTCTGCACCTTGTCCAGCACTTGTTGTTTCCTGTCCCATTAATTTTGGCCATTCTAACTGGTGTAAGGTTTTTATCTCAATGTGGTTTTGATTTGAATTTCCTAGATGGCTAATGATGATAAACATTTTTCCATGTGTCTGTTAGCCATTAGTATGTTTTCTTTAACAACACTGTTTTTCAACCCATGATCAAGCTCTTTGTTAATTTAAGTTTTCCTTAATTTCTTTGAGCACCAATTTGTAAGTTTTAGTATACATGTCTCCTTGGTTAAATTTATTCCTAGATATTTCATTTGTTTGAATGACATTGCAAATGAAATTATTTCCTGTATCTCGTTTTCAGGTTGTTTATTGCTGTTGTGTAGACACACAATTATTTTGAGTAGTTTTATCTTGTACCTTGCAACTTTCCTGAATTGATTATTAGCTCTAACATTTTGTGAATTCTTTAGGACTATATACATATAGATAAGATTATGTTATCTCTGAATAGAGAAAATTTTACTTGTTTCTTTCCAATTTGAATGCCTTTTATTTATTTATTTTCTTTTTTAATTACTCCAGCTAAAAGTCCTAGAATAATGTTGAATATCTGTGGTGAAAGTGGATATATGTATTTTGTTTCTGATTTTAGGAAGGAAGTCTTAATTCCTTACCATTAAAGAAGATATTTGCTATGGATTTATAAAGTACCTTCAGTCATGTTGAGGATGTTCTTTTCTATTCCTTATTTTCAGAATGTTTTTATCTTTAAAGGTTGGTGTCAAAGCATTTGTCAAATTTTTTTTTTTTTCTGTTTGTCAGTTGAGATGATCTTTTCCTTTATTCTATTAACATGGTACATTACATTGGTTGATTTTATTATGATAAATGACCCTTGTGTTCCTGGAATAAATTTCACTTTTTCATGGTATAAAATTATTTTAATATGCTGTTGGACTTAATTTACCACTATTTTGTTAGGGATTTTTTGCATGTATATTATAAGCAATTAATCTGTAGTATTTGTTGTTTTGCATTTGTTGTTCTTTATTTCTTACAGTGCCAGTTTGGCTTTGATATCAGGATAATGCTGAACTAAAGAATAATTGAGAAGTGTTTTTTCTTATTTAGGTTTTTGGAAATGTTTGTGAAGGATTGGTTTTAATTTACTTTTGAGTGTTTGGCAAAATTGACTCATATAGACATCTAGTCCAGGATGTTTGTTGTTGTTGGAAGTTTTTTTATTACAAATAACAAATTTGTTATAGGTGTGTTCAAATTTTATATTTCTTCCTGAGTCAGTTATGTCGATTTGATTATTACTAGGAATTTGTCAGTTTCCTCGAGCTCATCCAATTTGTTGGTGTATAATTGTTTACAGTATTTTTAAATTATGTTAGTCACCGTCCAGTACCTCATTAGTTTTTGATGTAGTGTTCCACAATTCATTGTTTGTGTATAACACCCAGTGCTCCATGCAATATGTTCCTTCCTTAATACCCATTATGAGGTTAACCCATCCCCCAAACCCCCTCCCTTCTGAAACCCTCAGTTTGTTTCCCAGAGTCCATAGTCTCTCATGCTTCACCTTTCCTTCTGATTCTCATCCTTAATTTTTCCCTTCTTCTCCTAAATTCCTCCATGCTAGTTCTTAAACTCAACATCTAAGTGAAACCATGTGATAATTCTCTTTCTCTATTTGACTTATTTCACCTAGCACAATCTCCTCCAGTTCCACCCATGTTGATGCAAATGGTGGATATTCATCCTTTCTCATGACTGAGTAATGTTCCACTGTATAGATACATCATATCTTCTTTATCCATTCATATATTGAAGGGAATCACAGCTCTTTCCACAGTTTGGCTATTGTGGACACAGCTGCTAAGAACATTGGAGTGCACGTGCCCTTCTTTTCACTATATCTGTATCTTTGAGGTAAATACCCAGTAGTGCAATCACTGGGTCATAGGGTAGCTCTATTTTTAACTTTTTGATGAAATTCCACACTGTTTTCCAAAAGGGCTGTACCAATTTGCATTCCCATTAACGATGTAAGAGGGTTCCCCTTGCTCCATATCCTTTTCAACAGTTGTTTCTTGCCTTATCGATTTTTGACGTTTTAACTGGTGTAAGATGGTGTCGCAATGTGGTTTTGACTTGAATTTTCCTAATGGCTAATGATGAACATTTTTTTCATATGTCTGTTGGCTAACATATGTCTTCTTTAGAGAAGTGTCTGTTCATGTCTTCTGCCCATTTTTTGACTTGATTACTTATTTTTTAGGTGTTGAATTTGGGAAGTTTCTTATAGATCCTGGATACTGGCCCTTTATCTGTAGTGTCATTTGCAAATATCTTCTCCCTTCCATGGATTACCTCTTTGTTTTGCTGACTATCTTTTGCTAGGCAGAAGGTTTACCTTGATGAAGTCCCAAAAGTTCATTTTCACTTTTGTTTCACTTGCCTTTAGAGACGTTGCTGAAAGAAGTTGCTGTGGTCAAAGTCAAAGAGGCTACTGTGTATGTTCTCCAGGATTTTGATGGATTCCTATCTTGCATTGAGGTGTTTTATCCATTTAGTTTATCATTGTGTATGGTGTAAGAGAATGGTTAAGTTTTACTCTTCTGTATACAGCTGTCCAATTTTCCCAGCACCATTTATTGAAGGGACTGTCTTTTTTTCACTAGGTATATTTTCCTGCTTTGTCAGAGATTAGTTGACCATAGAGATGAAGGCCAATACCTGGACTCTATTCTGTTTCATTGATCTCTGTTTCTGTTTTTGTACAGTACCTCACTGTCTTGGTGATCACAGTTTTGTAATATAGCTTGAAATCAGGCAATGTGATGCCCCCAGCTTTTTCCCCCCCTTTTTCAACATTTCCTTGGTAATTCAGTTGTTTTTTTTTTTTTTTTCTGGTTCCATACAAATTTTAGGATTGTTTGTTCCAGCACTTTGAAAAATGTCATTGATATTTTGATCAGGATGGTGTTGAAAGTACAGATTGCTCTGGGGAACTTAGACATTTTAATAATGTTTATTCTTCTGATCCATGAGCATGGAATGTGTTTACATCTTTTTGTGTCTTCTTCATTTTCTTTCATAAGTTTTCTGTGCTTTCTAGAGGATAGATCATTAATTGTTTGGTTAGGTTTATTCCAAGATATCTTATAGTTATTGGTGCTATTGTAAATGGAATCAATTCCCTAATTTCTCTTTCTAGAGTTCCACTGTTAGTGTATAGGAAAGCAACTGCAAATTTCTGTGCATTGATTTTTTATCCTGCCACATTACTGATTTGCTGTATGAGTTTTAATAATTTGGGGGTGAAGCCTTTTGGGGTTTCCACATAGAGTATGATGTCATCTGGGAAGAGAGAGAGTTTGACTTCTTTGCCAATTTGAATATCTTTTATTTCCTTTTGTTGACTGATCACTGTTGCCAGGACTTCTAGAACTATGCTGAACAATAGCGACAAGAGTGAGCATTCTTGTTCTGTTCCTAATTTTAAGGGAAAGACTCTCAGTTTTTCCCCATTGAGAATGATATTTGCTGTGGGATTTTCATAGATATTTTATGAAATTGGGGAATGTTCCCTCTATCCCTACACTCTGAAGAGTATTAATCAGGAAAGAATGCTATATTTTATCAAACGTTTTCTCTGGAACAATTGAGAGGACCATGAGGTTCTTCTACCTTCTCTTATTTATGTGTTCTATTATATTGATTCATTTGTGAATGTTGAACATTCACATCCATTTGGCATCCCAGAAATAAATCCCATTTGGTTGTGAGGAATAATCTTTTTAATGTACTGTTGGATTCTCTTAGTTAGGATTTTGTTGAGAATTTTGGCATTCGTGTTCATCAGAGATATTAGTCTGTAATTCTCTTTTAAAAAAAAAAAGATTTTATTTATTTATTTTAAAGAAAGAAACACAGCTAGAGAGGGAACACAAGTAGGGGGAGTGAGAGAGGAAGAATCAGCCTTCCCACTAAGCAAGGAGATTGATGGGGGACTTGATCCTGGGACTCTGGAACATGACTGGAGCCAAAGGCAGACACTTAAAGACTGAGCCACCCAGGCACTCCTGTAATTCTCCTTTTTGATGGAGTCTTTGCCTGGGTTTGATATCAGGGTAATTCTGGCCTCATAGATGGACTTTGGAAGTTTTCCTTCTGTTTCTATTTTTTGGAATAGCTTCAGGGGAATAGGTAATATTTCATCTTTGAATGTTTGGTAGATTATTTTTTTTGCAGGGGGAGGTTTTGATCACTACTTCAATCTTGTTACTGGTTATTGGTCTATTCTGGTTGTCAATTTCTTCCTTTCAGTCATCATAGTTTATAGGTTTCCAGGAGGGCATTCATTTCTTCCAGATTGCTTAATTTATTGGCCTATAGTTATTGATAACGATTTCTAATAATTGTTTTCATTTCCTTGGTATTAGTCATGACCTCTCCCCTTATGTTCTTAATTATATTAATTTGGGTCCTTTCTCTTTTCTTTTGGATAAGTCTGGCCAGTGATTGATCAACCTTATTAATTCTTTCAACAAAACAGCTTCTAATTTTCTTGATCTCCTTTATTGTATTTTTGGTTTTTAATTCATTGATTCTCTGTTCAAATCTTAATTGTATTTCTTCTCTTGTGTGGCTTAGGCTTTATTTATTGTTCTTTCTCCAGTTCTTTAAGGTGTAAAGTTAATTTGTGTATTCAGGATTTTTCTTTTATTTATTTATCTATTTATTTATCTATCTATTTTTTAAATTTATTTATTTATTTTGAGTTAGGCTTGGATAGTTATGTATTTCCCCCTTACGATTTTTTTTGCTGTATGCCATAGGTTTTGAACTAATGTGTTTTCATTCTCATTGGTTTCCATGAATTGCTTAAATTCTTCTTTGATTTCCTGGTTAACCCAAATTCTCTTAAGCAGAATGGCTTTTAGCTTCCAAGTGTTTTAATTTCTTCCATTTTTTTTTTCCTTGTCATCGAATTCCAGTTTCAAAGCATTGTGGTCTGAGAATATGCAGGGAATAATCTCCTTCTTTTAGTATTTGTTGAGACCTGATTTGTGACCAAGTATATGGTCTATTCTGGAGAAGGTTCTGCGTGAATTTAAGAAGAATGAGAATTCTGTTGTTAGGGTGGAATGTTCTGAATATATCTATGAGGTCCATCCAGTCCAGTGTGTTATTCAAAGCTCTTGTTTCTTTGTTGATTTTCTGCTTAGACTTTCTGTCTATTGCTGAGTGGAGTGTTGAGGCCTCCCACTATTACTGTATTATCAACATGTATATTCATTTCCATTAACAGTTGGGTTATGTAGTTGACTTCTCCCATGCTGGGGAATAAATATTTAAATTATTAGATCCTCTTTTGGATGGATGCTTTAAGAATGACACTGGGTGTCATATGCAAATAATGAATCTTGGATCACTACATCTAAAACTAATGATGACTAATAACACAATAAAACAAACAAACAAAAAGAATGTTATAGTGTCCTTCTGTATCTCTTACTACAGTCTTTAGCTTAAAGTCTAATCTGTCTGATTATGAGAGTTGCTACCCTAGCTTTCTTTCTTTTTTTTTTTGATATAAGAACTTTATTTTATTTTTAATTTGATGTAATTTTCAGTGTTCCAATATTCATTGTTTATGCACCACACCCAATACTCCATGAAATACATGCCTTCCTTAGTACCCACTACTAGGCTCACCCATCACCTCATCCCTGTCCCTTCCAAAGCCCTTAGTTTGTTTATCAGAGTCCACAGTCTCCAAGCTTTCTTTTGAGGTCCATTGGCATGAAAAATGGTTCTCCATCCCCCACTTTCAGTCTGGATGTATCTTTAGGTTCAAAATGAGTCTCTTGTAGATAGCATATTGGTGAGTCCTATCTTTTTATCCAATCTCCAGCCCTGTACCATTTTTTTTTAGAGCATTTAGGCCATTCATGTTGAGAGTACTGATTGTAAGATATGATTTTATTGTCATCATGTTACCTGTGAGTTCCTTTTTTCTATAGATTGTCTCTGTAAATTTTTGTTCTATATCACTCCTGGGGTCTTTCTTTTTTCATAGAACCCCTCTTAATATTTTCTTCAAGTCCTACTTGGTGATCCCATATTCTTTCATTTTCTGCCGATCTTGGAAGCTCCTCGTCTCTCCAGCCATTCTGAATGACAGCCTTGCTAGATAAAGTACCCTTGGCTTCATGTTCTTCTCATTTAGTACCCTAAATGTGACTTGACAGCCCTTTCTGGCTTGCCAGGTGTCCATGGACAGATCTGACATTATTCTAACTTCCTCCCTCTGTAAGAAATCTCTTCCCTCTTGCCACTCTCAAGATTGTTCTCTAAGGTTTGTATGTCGTGGTGTCAGTCTGCTCTCATTGAACTTAGGAGGGGTACTCTCTGCTCTTTGGACACAAATGCTTGTTTTCTTCCCATGATTAAGGAAGTTCTCAGCTATGTTCTGCTCAAATATGTATTTTAGCCCTCTGTCTCTCTCCACCCCATCAGGGGTCCCAATAATTCTGACATTGGCACATTTCATTGAGTCATTAATCTCTTGGGCTTTAAGCTGTTTTTCCAATGCTGCCTCAATTTCCTTCTTTTCTATCACCTTATCCCCTAGCACACTAATTTGTTTTTCTGTCTTGTTTACTCTGGCAGTCAGAGTACCAGGTTTAGACTGCATTTCATTTGTAGCATTTTTAACTTCCGCCTGATTAGATCTCATCTCTGCCCTTAGAGATTTTATGTTGTTATTAATATTTTTCTCAAGCTTAGATGTCAACTTTATTATTGTTACTCCGAAACCTATTTCTGACATCTTGGAGATATATATATATATATATATATCCAAGAGTTCTGTGGCAGAGGCTACAGTCTGATTCTTTTCTTTGTTGGGAGTTCCTCCTCTTAATCATTCTGTTGATGGGTGGTTGAGGGAATGTACAGTCCAAAGTATTAACCACAACCCAACAAGATGCACCTGTTTTATAGGGACCTTAGGGTGGTCAACCTCTTGTTCTTCCAACTTGTCTTCTGAGGGAGGGGCTGCTGCACTGTTACTCAGGCAACCCTGTTTGGGCACAGTTTCCCTGCCCCTTGTTGGTGTGGGGGGGTGGGCTCAGTTAAAACTATTTTTTGGACTTTTGTTCTCTGGTGGCTTTCTCTGACGATGTTGTGCATCTCTTCTGAAAGCCAGAGCAGACCATATCCAAACCTCTGTCTCAGAACAGAGTCACACTTTCTCTTCACTCAACTCTCCAGGTCACACTATTTCTGTTTCTGTCTGTGCTGTTAAAAACCACAGTCTCCTGGGTTGTGCACCCCATGGCAACACTCCCAGCTATTGCTCTCAGGGCCAGGCACATCTCTGCCTTTTGTGCTTCTGTAAGGAACTGGATAGCCAGTTCCTGGTATCAAAGCCCAGAACAACAAGAGCAAGCCAGATCAGGTGCAAACACCCAATCAGTTAATCCCCTTAACCTCCCAGATCCTGACCAATGGAGATGATAATTAATTCTAGGCAGCTGTGTAATTGCAGTCAGCCTGTAGTTTGAGGTTTTGTCCTATAAAAGCTAGCCTGTAAAAATAGGCGGGGTCACTCTCTTTCCATAGAGATGGCCCTGATGGGCTAGGGCCCTGACTGGTCAGTGTGATTTTTTTTTTTAGATTTTATTTATTTGACAGAGAGAAACACAGCCAGAGAGGGAACACAAGCAGCGAGAGTGAGAGAGGGAGAAGCAGGCCTCCCGCCGAGCAGGGAGCCCGATGCAGGACTCGATGTGGGACTCAATGCGGGACTCGATCCCGGGTCTCTGGGATCATGACCTGAGCCAAAGGCAGTCGCTTAACCAACTGAGCCACCCAGGTGCCCCAAGGTCAGTGTGATTCTTGATGCTTGGTGTGAAATAAGGCTTTGCTTGACTTTTGCTTTGTATTAGCCTCATTCCTTTGATCATGGACCCCAACATTTGGGGGCTTTGGTCTGGGATAAAATGACGAGGACTGAGCCAGCATCAGAATTTGGGGGGAAAGCCTCCAGAGGTAAGATCTGGTAAGATCTTGAGATTCTGCTCTGTCTTTGTGTTTGCAGAGCTCCAGGAGAATGGCCCTTTGGGGAGAAAGTGGATACAGTATTGCTCCCCATGGCCGCAGTGGATGTGGGGATGCCATATACCTCCATCTGGTAGATAGCCAGGGGGTTTTAATCCCCCTAGGTGGTCTGCAGCCACCAGGGGGTTCGAGTCCCTCTAGCCTAGGCGGTCACCAGGGGCTTCAAGTCCCCCTAAGCTAGGCAGTTGCCAGGGCCTTTGAGTCCCAATGGGCTAGGTGGTTGCCTGGGAGTTCGAGTCCCCCTGGCTTAAGCAGCTGTGTTTGTGGTTGTCTTTGTCTTGTCTTCCTGTTACTTCTTGTGTTGTTTATTGTTTGTGTTGTTTGTTGTTTATGAGCTGGACCCACAATAGGAAACCAGTAACGATTGATCGGATCCTCCCTTCAGACCAGGTAGGCCCCAGGGCCACTGCCAGTCAGACCCATCCTATTGAACAGAAGGGGAGCCTAATCACCTCCCATTAGTCAGGGGCACCCAGGGCAGATGTGGAACCTGTCTGAATCTGAAGAGTGCCTGAGTGTGTGACTGTGTCTGTCTGGTTCCACCACTGTGGCTATGGAGTCTGAGTAGACTGCACCCTGAGTCTCATGGGTCTTCTTACGGCATAATGGTCATCTCCTCCATGGAGTAGCCTGGCCCAGGGGTTATATGGATAGACCTTAGCTAAGACGCTCCTAAATTCCCACGAGGGAAGCGAGCAGGACAGCATCTGAAAGTACCCCACCCTTTGTCTGCATCATCATTCACAATGGGAGGGAAACCCAGTAACCCACTGTCCCAGATTGTATGCTTAAACTACTGTTAAATGGTAGTTGTGCGGCTAACTAGGACATCTGACCCTAGGTGAGCCCAATGATATAAAATCTTGTGTAACAGTTTACAATCTGTTTCTCTTCAGTTTTCACTGGAGATTAAGGTTTCTAGAGAGTGCAAAATTCTGCCTAACTATAACTAAGACTGATGAAAATAAGGGAAATATTTGAAGCTTATAAAAAGTACAGCCAAATTGACCCTGAGGCACCCAAGAACCAGATTAACTTAGCCTTTGCTAGCCAGTCAGCCCCAGACATAAGAAATGTGGAGAAAGCAAGCAGAGAGACTTAGATTCAGATCAGTGTGCTGACTGCAAGGAAAAGGACACTGGGCCAAGGAATGTCCTAAGAGGAAAATGGCAATGCTGGCCACCAAGGACTGAAGGGACTGTGGTTCAGAACTCCTCCCAGAATTAAGGTGGAAGGGAAATCAATTGACTTTGTGGTGGACACAGGAGCCCGATTTTCATTGTTGCTCAGGTCTATGGGAAAACTATCTGGAGAGGAAACCTGGGTACAAGGGGCAAATGTCACAGAAAGACATAAATGGACAGCAGAGAGGACTTGGAATTTGGCCTTGGGAATCATTAAACATTGATTTCTGGTCCTTCCTAATGCCCCATGTAACCTGATGGAAAGAGACCTCTTCCACGAGTTATGGGCTGGCATTCAGTTCTTGGAGGGAGACATGACCATGACTTGGGGCAACCCGCTGTGCAGATGCTTGTGGCAGCAGTAGATGAACACCTCCTTTACAAGCCAGTCTCAAAACCAGAGGAGACAAGGGAGAGGGGCCTTCTCTAAACCCTGCAGGCCGAGTTTCCCAAAGTCTGGGCAGAGGGAAAGGCTTCTGGCCTGTCCAAGGGATGGCCTCCAGTACTGGTACAGTTAAAAGTGACTCCTATGGCTGTTCGCGTCTGGCAGTACCCCTCTCCTGGGAATCAAAGAAAGAGATCAGAAAACATATTAACCATCTCTGAGGAGACAGGATCCTAGTCCCTTGCAAGTCTCCCTGGAAGGCCAAGACTGGGGAGTACTGACCCATTCAGGACTTGCAGGAAGTTAACAAACAGGTTGAAGATATCCATCCAACTGCACTTAATACCTATACCCTACTCTCACTCCTGGGCCCCAAGAGAACTGTGTATACCATCCTGGATCTCAAGGATGCATTTTTCTGCATACCTCTGGCAAGGGAGTCTCAGCCCCTCTTTGTTTTTGAGTGGTCTGACCCACAAGAGGGATTCCAGGGCTAGGTCACCTGGACAAGACTTCCCATAGGATTCAAGAATTCACCCACTATCTTTGATGAGGCTCTACATAAAGATTTAAGTGAGTACAGGCCCTCCAGCCCGGGAGTCACTCCGTTAGTGTGTTGATGACCTGCTAATACCGCTGAGGACTATGAGTCATGCCTGCGGGGGACGAGAGCTCTCTCACTGACTCTACAGGAGAAAGGGTATCAGTATCGGGTGTCAGCAATAAAGTGCAGCTTTGTCAGAGCCACACCACATATTTAGGCTTTGACCTCCACAAGGGACTGCGTTCACTGTCTGAGTCCAGGTAACAGGGAAAATATGGACACAAGTACATGTTGGTTTTGTGGATATTTTTCAGGCTGGGTAGAGGCTTTCTCCACCAAACATGAGGCAACAGGGGTGGTAGCCAAAAAGCTACCAGAGAAAATAATTCCTAGGTTTGGGTTGCCTCTCATGATCGGGTCAGATAACAGCCCCACATTTGTGAGTTCAGTCTCACAGGCTTTGGCCAAGGCCGTGGGCACAAGTTGGAAACTACACTGTGCCTACTGGGCCCAGAGTTCCAGACAAGTAAAGAGGATGAACTGGACTCTTAGAGAAACCTCGACAAAGTGAATCTAGTGACTGGCAGTGGATGGGTGGATCTCCTTCCCTTCGTCCTCCTTAAGGGCATGGTGCACACCCTATTCAAACAAGGTTACCCCATTCGAAATAATGTTTGGGAGGCCCCCTCCCCTCTGCCCACGGCTATACTCCAGTCACTGCAGGTGCTGCAATCTATCTTAAAGAAAACCTATGCAGGGGTCCGAGCTGCCTACACTGAAATGGAGGTAGACTTCCTCCAGGAGGAAACCTGGAGACTTGGTTTGGATATGCCGCCACCAAGTGGGAAACTTGGAACCCTGCTGGAAGGAACCACTCACTGTCACCCTGACCACCCCCAGGGCAGTAAAAGTAGAAGGCATCAGGACCTGGATTCACCCATGTCATGTCAAACAAGCTGAGGACGAGGATGCCCCCCAGAGATGGACGCCACTGCTAATGGACCCCACCAACCATGGGCTGAAGCTATGATTCAAAAGACAATAACTTTGTTGTTGCCTTTATTGTTGTTACATTTATTGTTGCCAAGTGGTATGGGAGCTTCTGACAAACGGAACTGGGGGAGGTGGAAAAGATCGTACAGGGTGGCGAATGGCTGACTCATCAGACTGTGTAGTTCAGTGTAACTACCTGTGCCTTGGCCCTGGTAAATCCCTGCTTGCCCTTTGCCCTGGATTATTATTGAGCAAAATAGGGTTGTAAAACTATAGCATTTGACTGGGGAACTGACCATGATCCCCACATAACAATAAGTCCTATCAGAAAGAAAAGTGTGCAGCTCCCATCCTAATTCCAGCACTAGTTGTGGAAGGGCTAGCAGGGTCCACAGCAGTGGGAACTGCAGCTCTAATCTGAGGCCTTTGGGTCCCAGGTAGATGCTGACGTGAAATATAGATGCATTGACTGACCCCATGAGCTCCTTAGCTGAAAGAGAACTGGAGCGGTAAAATGCTGATCCTACAGGCTCAATACAACACTTTACAACAGGAAGACATGGAATCAGCAGAGGGGTCAAGATTTGACATATTCCCAAAGAAAAGGGGGGGGATGTAAGGGCCTATTTAGCCAGTTCCTGGTATCAAAGCCCAGAAAAACAAGGGCGAGCCAGATCAGGTGGAAACGCCCAGTCAGTTAACCCCTAACCTCCTGGATCCAGACCAACGGAGATGATGATTAACTGTAGGCAGCTGCGGAATTGCAGTCAGGCTATGGTTTCGGTTTTGCCCTCTAAAAGCTAGCCTGTAAAAATAGGTGGGGTCATTCTCTCCATAGAGATGACCCTGACCGGTCCCTGTGATTCTCGATGCGTGGCCTGAAATAAAGCTTTACTTGACTTTCGCTTTTGTATCAGCCTTGTTCCTTCGATCGTGGACCCTAGCACTTCTAAAACCACAAACTGCCTGTTCACACACACACACACACACACACACCTGCAGCTCCAGAGGTGCTACCTCAAAGTCCTTTCCCTCCTGCTACCTCTGTGAGAGTCTGTGCCTAGTCCTCAGGCTTTTACCTTCCTGGTGCAAGTTCACGGAGTCTCTGTCCCTTCTGCTTATCTTCCGATATCTGCCTACAGAATCATGTCTCCCTGAGACCACCTTGAGACCAACCACTGGAGATACTCTGTTTGCAGAGATCCTGATACATCACCTTCCATCTCAGGCTGATGTGTGGGTGTTGAGAACGGTCTGGTAGATATCCAGTTATATATTTCTATAACATTCATAGTAATTTCCTTACTTTCTTTGCTGATTTTATATATTTGTCTCTGTTCTCTCTCTCTCTTTTTTTTTTTTTCCTTTGTCAATCAGACTAAGATTTGTGATGTTCATTGATCTTTCCAAGAAACCAGATTTTGGTTTTCTTGATTCTACTATTGATTTTCTATTCTCTTTCATTTATTTCCACTTTAGAATTTACAACTTCCTCCTTTCATCCAGTTTTATGCTTAGTTTTTTCTTCTTTTTCTAGTTCTTTAAAGTATAAGGGCAGGTTGTTGTTTTGAGATTTAATTTTTTTTAAATAGGTATTTCCTGCTGTAAATTTTCCTCTAACACAGATTTCATTACATTTCATAAGTTTTGGTATAATGTGTGTTTATTTTTGTTCATTTCTAATTATTTCATAATCTCCCTTTGAATTTCTTTCTTTCTATATTTTACTTTAAAGTACAAGTTTATTTAGCCTTTATTTTTTATCTAAATTTAAGTTAGTTAACATATAGTATACTATTAGTTTCTGGGTAGAGTTTAGTGATTTAAATTTTTTTACTTATTGGTGAATAAATTGGAATTGTCACATATTTCTATTTGGAATATGAAATGGTACACCCTCTATAGGGAAAATATTGGCAGTTAGATGCATAGAGATATACAATAATATGATCAAATAATTTCACTCTTAGATATATATTCTGAAAAAATTAAAAACAAATGTTAAAGAAAAACTTATACATAGATGTCTATAGAAGCACTATTTGCAGTAGTCAAAGTTGGAAACAAACAAAATGTTTATCAAATGATGAAACTATAAACAAAATGATATATATCCATAAAATGAAGGATTATTTATCCATAAAAAGGAATATAGTACTGTAGTAGTCAGAGTTCTCCAGAGATTTAGGGATAGACAGATAATAGATATATAGATGATTGATAGATGATATAGATAGATAGATGATAGATAATAACAGAGAGGGTTTTTTGTTTGTTTCTTTGTTTTTAGAAGGAATTGGCTCGCACAATCACAGAAGCTGGAAAATACAAACTCTGCAGTGCAGTCTGGCAAACTTGGAGATCCAGGGTGAATATAACACAATTCTGGAAAAGGATGATGCTGATGATTGCACAACAATGTGAATGAACCTAATATTACAGAGTTAATTTTGCTACTTGAGTCTGAAGGCAGTCTGCTGGTTTGAATCTCCTTTTCCTCAGGGTAGATCAGGCATTTCATTATGATCTTTGACTGGTTGGATAAGGCCCACCCATGTTATGCAGAGTAGTCTGCTTAGGCAAATACTACTGATTTAAATGCTTATCTCATTTAAGTAATATCTCCTCAGCAAAAAATATCTGAATACTATGACCTTTTCAAGTTGACACATAAAATTAACCATCACAATTACTGAAATATGCTATGACATGGATGGATCTTAAAAATATTAAGCTAAATAAAGGAAAAAGAAAACTGGAAATAAAAGCCACACATATTGTGTGATTCCATTTTTATGAATACCAAGAATAAACATATTTAAAAGATAGAAACCAGATTAGTGTTTACCAGGGGATTGGGGAGTGATGTATTGGAGGTATAGGTCTTTTACCTCCTTGGTTAAGTTTATTCCTAGGTATTATTTTATTTTATCTTTTTATTTTATTTTATTTTATTTTTTATTTTATTATTTTATTTTAAAGATTTTATTTATTTATTTGACAGAGAGAAACACAGCGAGAGAGGGAACACAAGCAGGGGGAGTGAGAGAGGGAGAAGCAGGCTTCCCGCTGAGCAGGGAGCCTGATGTGGGGCTCGATCCCAGGACTCCAGGATCATGACCTGAGCTGAAGGCAGTCGCTTAACCAACTGAGCCACCCAGGTGCCCCCGTTTTATTTTTTTAATATATTTTTTAAAGATTTTATTTATTTATTTGACAGAGAGAGATCACAAGTAGGCAGAGAGGCAGAGAGAGAGGAGGAAGCAGGCTCCCTGCTGAGCAGAGAGCCCAACATGGGCCTTGATCCCAGGACCCTGAGATCATGACCTGAGCAGAAGGCAGAGGCTTTAACCCACTGAGCCACCTAGGCACCCAGTATTTTATTTTATTTTTTGTGCAACCAATGGGGTTTTTTTAATTTTTCTTTCTGCTACTTTATTGTTACTGTATAAAATTCAACAGAAATACTAATGGAAATTATTTTAATTTTTATATGTGTTTATCGTTGCATTGTAAAGGATCTTATATATTTGTATACTAAGTTCTTTTCAAATAAATAATATCCTCATAATTTCATCTATTGTCATGGGTTATATGATAATTTTATTAATTAATTAATTATTTATTTAAAGATTGTTTATTTATTTGAGAGAGAGAGTGCAAGAGAAAGAGAGCAAGCACATAGAGGGGCAGAGCGAGAAGGAAACAAAGACTCTTACTGAACAGGGAGCCCGATGCAGGACTCAATCCCAGATGCTTAACCGATTGAGCCACCCAGGTGCCTGAATGTGAATGTATTTAATACCACAAAATTTTATACTTAAAATGGTTAAGATGGAAAATGTTATCTTATGCATATTTTATCACAGTTAGAAAGATATTTTTAGAATGATAATTTTCTTCTTTTTTTTAGAACAGTAATTTTTTTTTATTAAATCCTTTCTTCCTCCCTCCAAAAATGTGACAGGATATTGTTGAACAGTGTCTTACACATGAGAAATGGGGAAAAACAGATAAATAAGCAGCAGATTAAAATTTAGAAGACTTGGTGTTTAAGCTTTGGCTCTGCTGATTGACACAGATCAGGCACAATCTCACAGGTTTGTATCATTATCTGTAATACTGATATTGTGTGTAAGTGTACTCTAGACATGGCACATGAAGACACTCATAATAAAGGTAAGTACTGTTGCTTATTATTGTCGTCATCACTACTCTCTGGTGGTACTGTTATCATGTCAGTTCATTTGGATGATACAGTACGATGTCCTATGACTCAAGATGACACGTCCCATAGTAGTTTATTGATTGATTCAGGAAACATTTTCTGACTGCCTATTCTTTACCGGACACATGATGGGTAGGGTCCAGTTTGGCCAAGATGGATATGAAAAAATATGTGGCCAGATTACTGGGCTAAGTGAATGTTATATCATGAGGGCAAGTTGGAAGGAATTATCTCTTTTTTTTTCTCCAGGCCCACAGGATTTCAAAGAAGGATGATGTTGACATGGAGTGGCTTTTAGAGACAACTTCAAGGAGGAGGCTGGACCCAAACTGCCTGGTAAGGCAGGGAGGAGGCAAACTAGATTGTGAGAAAGCCAACAACAGTGATGGTCTGGAACGGGGAGTGCAGCCATGCTCACCGTAAGAGGACAGAAGCCTGGTGATAGTGAGGTTTCAGACTCATAAATGGAGACAAGTGAGGAAACAGTGGTCAGCTCAGTTTGTGGAGAACCTTGAGGACTACAGTGAGACATCCTTGTGGTAGTAAGGAACAATGGAAAATTCTTCAGCAGAGGAGAGCTCTTAGGAAACAAAGCTAGAAGAAGATTGATATTAGATACTTTATGATCAAAACACTGGACTATTTATATTTGATCCCTGTTCTACCTCTTACTATTCTTGTGAAGTTGGGCAAATTACTTAAACTCTGTGTACCTCTCTGTATTGATAAAATGAAACTAATAAAAACACTTGCTTCAAAGTGCTGTTGTGAAGGCTAATTGAGATCATGTATGTAAAGCCCTTGGAAAAGTTCTATAAATAGTAAGTGCTCAATAAATATTACCTATTATTATCGTGTGCAGGAAGAACTAGAAAGAAGAACACTTAAAGCAAAGAAACCAACTAAGACATTATCTCTAAGTTCCATTGGAAGAGAGCTGCACTTTGATTGGGGCAGCAGAAAAGACAAAGAACAGAAAGAAGACTTCACAGTCATCAGCATAGAAAGACTCGGGGCTTCATTCTTTCATTTTCTTTTATTTTCCTCATATCTTTACTTTCTTGACTACAGCTCTGAGAGTTATTTTTATTCCTCTCTATTTTTTACATCTTAAAAATGAAGTGTATTGATAATATATTGGACAAAAAGCAGATTACTCAATGAGTAGACTATGGTAACAGTTGAATTTTCATTATGGTTCTACTAAAAAATATATGGTTCTCTAAAAGCATTTTCCATGTTGCTTTTAGAGGGTGCTGATGGGGCTGTCAGAAGTGGCCAATGTTCAAATAACTTCACAAAATGAATGTTTTATATTTTCTTCCTAGAGGTTTAAAATGCACAATGGCATGTTAAAAACTCTGGAAATTTATGCAATGAAAATGCCTGTGGAACTATACTCATCTCAACATCTCTTTACTTACTTGAGTATGGAGTGTACATACCATCAGTACACATAGCTGTGTGACAAAGAGCCTAGACTCAGGAAACTCTGGATCAGGCTCTCCCACGGGCTTCCTGACCTAAGCAAGCCTCTAATACCGATAAAGGAAGCAGCTAATATGAGAGCTGCTCTCCTTCCTCTCTCACCTCGGGTGATGTGCTTACAAGTGAGGGACAGAGCATATTTAATAATTTCAAAGTTAAAATGCAAGAAGCGGCCCTGGAGGCAATGCTTAATTGGTGATTTTTGAGAGGGGGAAAGTCCTCCCCTGCAAATGTCAAATGCATCCTGTAGGTATTTTCCTATCTTGGGCAGTTTCAAAAACTAGGAGTCAGGGTGAAAGGGGATTCCTTTAATTTCTTTTCATTTCCCCAGGTAATAACACTCCTGAATGAGTTACTCAGCTGCCTCCTCTGCCAGGCTATTAACCTATGAACACTCCTGCTGAGTGCTTCTTTCATCTCAGGGAAGGAAGTCTGGATGGACCAGGTGCCAGGAAAACAGTGCCGCTCTCCACCAAAGAGCTGCCACTGATATTACTTCTCTTCACCTTTACTCTGAGGCCTTATTTCTTAAAATGAGAAATAGGCTGTGAGAGAAAACTTCTCTGATAAAGTGACAGAAAGGGCCTCATTCAATCTGGAAGGTGACAAAAGAAGAAGTGTGATAAAATAACTGACTGTAAGGGCCAAGAGAGGTTAGAAAAGGAAGGGGATGCTTATTCTCGTTAGAAGATTGAGATGGACTTGTGAGGACTGGCTTTGGGTGAAGAGGTATGTTTTGAGATTGAATATTAAAAGAAAATGAAAAGGAGAACCCAACAAATGTTCATACAGTGACTGGAAGGATAGATGGACAGAAGGACTGATGGATGGAGACTGCATCTGAAACCTGATAGATAATTGACTATGTTTAGGAATGACAAAGAAAAAAAATTAGTTTAACGGTAAAATTGTTAGAACTCTTCCTCTCAACATTAGGGCCTTTAAGCTAATCTGCCATTCAGTATTTACATACACTGTATACTTAATGATAATATTTATGTCTTTTTATTTTTGGCATATATGTCATCTCATATGTTATTCTTTTTTTTCTCTTATGGATTCTCTTATGGATTCTCTCCCATTTTATATATATAAGGCAATTGTGGTTAAGTTCTCATTCATTGAAATTGAGAC
Source organism: Spilogale gracilis (assembly GCA_004023965.1). NCBI lineage: Eukaryota > Metazoa > Chordata > Mammalia > Carnivora > Mephitidae > Spilogale > Spilogale gracilis. The sequence continues at coordinate 81,540 of PITA01006167.1, forward strand.
AAACAGGTTTTTTTTTTTTTTTTAGAATGAGTAAGAAACAGAAATCCTGGTTATTATAGTAGTGAGGTACATCATAAATTTAGAAATGTTAAAAAGAGGGGGGTAGAATGTGTCCAGATGGATGGATACTATAACTTAGGCAATGTGACTATAGTCACTCAGCAGGTATGAGAGAGATTCAGGTCATGAAGCTGGTGTCCATGACTTTAGAACCCTAACCCATGCGCTTGCAGGAGAGGTCTGATCTGCTTCTGCCTGGCACCACCTAATCTAACCCGTTTGGGCCCAAGGCTTGACATCTCTCAGATTCATAGTTCTATTAGTCCTACCTTTGCACATGACTTTTGAGACCTCCTCCATGTTCTGTGTGCAGTCTCTTCCCACTTCAAGTCACTTCAGAACCAAACCCCCATGGCTGGACAACATCTTGGGATGATTAAAATGGAATATACTAGCCAATCCCCCAAAACATGGATGAGAAAGTCAAACGTTTACTGGAAAGTTAGCATCGGATATGAAAATTACTAAATATTATCTCATACTTAACTTTCTTCAGGTCTTAAATACAAAGACCGGAAAATGGACTACCCAAGTCTGCAATTAACTGGTCCTGTCAGCTAAAAATCCCACCTGCGGATGGGGCAGAGGAGGGTTTACATAGGCCTCATGTGGATGCTCATGACTCATGCAGCTATTCAGGAGTCTAGCTCAGACACAAACATCTCCCTTAATATTTATGGGTGATTCAGTTATCAATTTGTTTAGAAAAGTAGTTTAAACCTCTTAGTGGTTTCAGGTATTTGCTATTTCTTCGATATAGTAATTTTAGCAGGTTCATGATTACTAATAGGAGCCTAAGATTTGGAACAAGCCCATGTCTTCCTTCTTTTCATGTTTTGAACAATTCTATAAAACTCTTTCTTCTTCCATCCTCATGGACTGAAGAATCTGACTTTATTGCTCAGGTACCCAAATCTCCTCCCACCAACTCTAGAGAAATATGATGAGGTAGTGGAAAGTGGGAAAGAAATTTAAGAGACTAACTTCCTTTGTCATTGGGAGCACGTAAAGGGACGGTCATTTATGGAAATCACTTCAATACAGTATAGTGGGATGCAGTCAGTATTTTTTGTGTTGGAAATATTTGAACTAAGATGTGATTTCCCTCCTATCTGAAGCCAGCACACTAAATTTGTGTCAAAGGTTGAAGGGAGTTGTGCATACTCTTATCTACACCCTCAACATTCTTGCTGCATCCCGCTGTGTGATGAAGGACCTCTGGATATCCATATCCCATCCTCCCCAACAGACACTAGATCACATCTTTCTCTCTGAGAGACTGATCTTTCTGGGCTCCAGTGAAAAAAAGCTTAGACACAGGTCTTTGACAAGAAGAATTTTAGAATTTATGTTCATTATGCCATGGGAGTTGAGCAATGCTTTCTTACTAGAATATTGTATTAAGTGCCTACTATGTGCTAGGCGATCCATCAGGCATACAGCACTTATCATCTATATTAATTTACCTGTCAGCTTGCAAGGCAGCTCTTCACAGCCTGTTCTTGTTATGGAGATAGTATCTCTAGGAGACAAGGGAAGTGAACATTCAGGTTTTGCACTTTGTTCTGCGAGGCTCCTTCCCGCGTCTACTTTAGGAGTAAATGAGGGTGCTATGCATTTCTGACACACACACAATGAGACCAGACTTCACAGGTTAAAGGCTCATTTCTTCACAAAACTCTTCTCACCATAGACACTAGTTTCAAGCTCCCACTTCTGAGTAACTGGCTATAAATGTGAGGCTTTTACCACCTTCTTAGGTTTGATAATAAGCTAGAACAACTTACAAAACTCAGGAAAGTACTCTACTTACAATTATGGTTTCATTATAATACAGAGATACCAACCTGTACCTTCAGAAAGGAGAGATGCACATTGTAAGGTCTGAGAGGATCAAAAACACAAAGTTTCTGTGTCATCAGGATGTGTCACCCTCCTGACACTAATGAATTTCACCAGTCAGAGAAGATCACCTGGGTACTGGTGACCAGCATATTTATTGGGGCTTTGTTCCAGAAACATGATTGATTGAGTCATTGCCTATAGGACTAAGCTCGATCTCCAGCCCCTCTCCTCTCCCAGGTGGGGCTGATGTCTGTGATTCAAGGCCTTGGTCCTTCAGTCACATGGTTGGTCTTTGTGGTGTGGCCAGCCCCACGACCTAAGGGCCACCAAGAACCACCCCACTGGCATAAACACAAGTGGCCAGAGTCTGAGGGGACCACCATGAATAACACAAACTCCTGTCATTCGTATAATCCCAAGGATTTAGGAGTTACCTCAGAAACTGAAGACAAAAGCCAAATTCCTTATTATAAAATGGGACATTCCTTTTCTTACTCTGTTCAGTAACTTCATCTCATTGCTTAATATTCCCAATAGGCTATGATTATTCTTCCTGGTATTCTGAGTCAAATATAAAAGGAACTTAAACTTGTTAAACATTGGATGGTTAGTGATACATTTTTTAAAACTTTATTTTCCTTGATTCCATGACACTGAAAACAGCTCAAAGCAGTGTTTGTGGAACAGAGATGTCCACATACAACTGAGAAGAAAGAAACAAGAAAAGCGTGAGGAAACGAAAAAAGTGATGCAGGTAGGTGTTACGGTCATCGCGGGCACGGTGCCTTCAGGAGCATCAGGTGTAAGTGGAAGAAGGTCCTGGATGTAAACTTTTGAATTTCCATTCTTCTCATTTGTAAAAGATGAATGTTACAGGACTGATATAAAGACTGAATATGGGCGCCTGGGTGGCTCAGTGGGTTAAAGCCTCTGCCTTCGGCTCAGGTCATGATCTCAGGGTCCTGGGAGCCTGTTTCCTCCTCTCTCTCTGCCTGCCTCTCTGCCTGCCTATCACCTCTCTCTCTGTCAAATAAATAAATAAAATATTAAAAAAAAAGAAAAAGACTGAATATGGTGGCATACATCGGACCCTGGTATGCAGTGTGCTGTACTACAAGATTTCAGCAATAATAGCGGTTCCGATGATCAGTACAGTACAGGAGATACAGTGCAACTTCTAGCACAAACACTGGAGTATTCCTGGCCTTTCTACTTTGTAGCATCTACACATGGGCAAAAGTGAATATTTTTAAAATGTTAGTTATTTTTGTTGTCTTCAAGTATCTTTCTTACATTTGGAGTCTGGAGATGATTTCCAAACCAAGGGACTCATCTAAGCAGTCAAGAAATCTTGGGTTCACCTTTCCGTACTCTAAACCCCAGTGCTTGCTAACAAAGGTCATTGGATTTGATGGTTAGAGCGTTTCAAACAGTCTTTCCACTTTCATCAAAGAAAAAATAATATTCCAACTGTTGAAGAAAGAAATTATTCATGACATTTATTAAAGCACAATAAGGTAGACTTTATTCAAGGGACACCACTGTGGTAAGTGCAGGAACCACTGTAATGGGATCTTATAGTTGGGGAAAGACACTGGGACCCTGAAACCAACCCGGGCAAGTGGGGATTTATAACCTAGAATAGGGTGGGGGTCAGTGGATGGAAAAATCTCTATAAGAAAACAACAAGGGCAACGGAGGTTCTGGCTAAACTGTCCTAACAAGACTGTTGCTGAAGACTGGCCACTGTGATTGGACCTCATCTAGCGGATGGAGGAGGATGAGAAACCTGACCAGGCATCAAAGGTAATCAGACATGGGTGACGGAAAAGCCGATCTAAAAGCAATTTGGCAATGCAGAGATGGCCATGGGAGTCCTAAAGTCAAGTCCTCATTGAAAATTTCAGGAGGAGCTGAGCAGAGTTTGGTCAAGGAGAAAATCTTCATCATTATTCACTGGGGTCCAGACCGAGCAGGTTTTGAGAGTAAGAGGGTCGCAGTTGGGTGTCTCCCTGGAAGCAATAATCCTGCCTGGTCCTGCTTTCTCCGGCTACCAAGCTGGGCCTGACATTTTCTGTCATGTTAGTTACAAGCCTGTAGTTCGGCAGCCTTGCTTTTTCCCATCTCTGCCCTCTTCCTGCAACCCCTACACAACTGGGAAAAAATAACAAAACAAACAAACAGTGGATTCCTCAGTTCCTTGTTGCTGTCTCAGGTCTGTTTCTGTAGAAAATGTTTTCTACAAAACCCTTAGAAAGATACTGTGAGGAGAGTAGGGCAGGGGCAGGAATTATAAACAGGTTAAGGGCATGCATAAAGTCCTTAGCATTATGAAAAAAATACCACTCAAACACTGGGTTGCTTTTTCATTACAATTCCCATTTTTCAGTTCTCTGGCCTTTTAGCTTGAGAACTGGTATACTCTGCCCCCAGGGAGGTAATTAAGGAAAGAAAGGCATTTATTCAGTAGAGAGACGGACAGAGGGGCCGACAGTTCAAGCTTGGAGGTTTTCACTGAATCTGATTCTCCCCAGAGGATGAAAAGTGCCAGCTTTTTCTACCCTGGGATCCCTCAGCAAGCAGCTTCCTTTATGGAGAGCCTGTGTGTCATGGGGCTTGCAGTGCCCTCCTCTCAGGGGCAGTGCTGGTAGCAAATAACATAAACAGCTCCTACTTCCAAACCAAATCCCCAACCACTTATTTAATTCACACAGGAAGTACACAGGTATGTAGGCATTCAGGTTTTGTTTTGTTTTGTTTTGTTTTGTTTTGTTTTTCTTTTCCTACTGGTAAGTAGACCGGGATTCCAAAATGTTAAGTTCACTGCTCAAAACTGTTTTCTTTTTTTCCATTGAATTTTCTATCCATGGCTGCCCCACTCCCCTCCCTCTCCCTTAATGCATTCCCTTTGCTCTCATTCTTCCCAAATCTGCTCCCTCTCCCATCCTCTGTGCTCCTCTCTGTGTCTCTGTCTCTGTCTCTGTCTCTCTCTCTCTCTCACACACACACACACACACACACACACACACACACACACACACATTGGGGCACAGACAAAAAGGAAACCTGCTCAGTACTGTTGCCAAGGATTCAGAAGGCTGTGGGGAGGAGATGTATGACAACACAGGACACAGATATTTGCTGTCACTGTCCTAGAAAGTGTCTCCTCTTACCAGGGAAACCTCTGCCTCATGAATCAGATTTAGGCTTAGAAAGTTAGAGGATGTCATAAGTGGCAGTGGGGAAGGGTATATCCCTTTATATTGGACACCTATCCTGCACACAGACGCCTGCAGCCAGGCCCTATGGTTCTTAGGGTTATACAGAATCTCCTCTCCCAAAGCCCATTCAGCCAGTAGCACATCTCAGCCCTACCAGTGACCTTGCCAAGGACAGCAACACTGCCCACTCCTTGTCACTGTACAACATATGGCACATAGTCAGTGACACACATTTCTTTTGCTTTATTGATGACTAGGAAGATGACCATAACACGTGCCCAAATGGATCAGAGCAAGGGACAGTGGTCATGCTTAATGGTAGCCTTTCCAGTTTGTAGAATCTTGTAAAAGCACGGATTTGGTGCTATCTGCAAGTCAGACTATCTGAATATGTGCATTCTGACAGCGGCACAGCCCTAGCCGCTGGCCGCATTTTGTTATCCCTACGGAGGCACAGTTGTTGGGTTTCTTTTAACTGTTGTGATTTTAAACCATGTCTTAGAATCATTTAACACATCTCCCTACATGAGGTAGAACCTAAATCCCCTCCCACTGAATGTGAACTGTCCTCAAGTGCCTCACTTCACCTGAAAAGTATTCAATGATGCTGGGTGACGTGATGCTGGGCTGGAAGAGGGGTGACAACCACTTGGCTCTCTCTTTTTCGATACTTGCTCATGAAATCCAGATATCGCACTTGCCACACAGAGAAGTCATATGAAGATTTCTGGGCAATAGCATCCCCCGGAATCCCAGAATAATCTTCAGACATGTGAGTGAGTGAGTGAGGAAGGTTTGAGATCACTTCAGTCCAGGAACCACCTGATTTTATCTACTTAAGAAACCCTGAGAACCACCGACTGTCCTGAGCCAGTTTCCAGATAATTAGTTTTCCAAGCCATTAAGTTCAGAGTACACTGTTTAAAAAAGGAGTGATTGGGGTTCAGGTGCCTGGAGGTGCATGCACCGATATGAGCACGACTTGTGCTCCAAGAGTATTCTTTTAATAAATGAAATAATTGAGCTATGGTTGAATGCAGTTGGTTAGAATTGTTTGAACCCACATGGTCAACTGGGGAAGAATGGATCAGAAACCTGGCCTGGGACCTAACACTACTTACCCTCCGGACTGACTTCTGTGGCATTATTTCTTTGGGTAAGAAGTTTTCCAGGTCACTCTCAGTGTTGTGGGTGTGGCTCACTGCCTGTGCGCTGTGTGTGTAGAATGGCACCCCACCAGTGAGGGTCCTGCCCAGACTGCAGGGAACATCAGGTGTTCCCTCAGCCTGAAAACTCAGGGCTTTGACCCCAGCTGCTTCTAGCTCTTTCCAGCAAGGTCTGAGTATCTTCGGGTGGTGGTCAGAGGAGGGATCACATTTGCTTACTTTTATTTTTTTTTAAGATTTTATTTATTTATTGACAGAGAGATCACAAGTAGGCAGAGAGGCAGGCAGAGAGAGGAGGAAGCAGGCTCCCCGCTGAGCAGAGAGCCCGATGCGGGCCTCGATCCCAGGACCCTGAGATCATGACCTGAGCCGAAGGCAGAGGCTTTAACCCACTGAGCCACCCAGGCGCCCCCATTTGCTTACTTTGTGCTGGTGTCAGTCATGTGTCTCTCCAGTGTCCTCTCACCCCAAAACATCTGGGGGATGCCCCTCCCACTGCCAGAATGAGGTATCAGGTCTTCATGGGTTAGAGGGGAAGTGATTCTCTACCCAGAGCACCACGGCCCCCAGGTCAGAAAATAGTGTCAGACTTCACACTCAATTGTAGGATATTCGTAGAGGTCACAGAAATGTGTTATTTTGTGCACTCTGTGCCTTTTGGAGATGTCAGTCTGAGAATGAGCTTTGCTGCTAGCCTGCCCTCTCTAAGACACAGGTATGCGATTACAAGGGCTGTCCGTATGTGGTCTGTAAACCAAAATGCTCTACTATCTGACCCTGACCTCTGCTGTCATGTTAGAATTTTATGCTCAGTGTTCCAGACAAGATGGGCTCTCCTACCTCCACCCCATGCTTCCCAGTGACACTGAACTCATGACCTCAGGTTGAAGTCCTCACTGTAGGAAGTGAACTTGTCATGTGAACAGGTTCTTCTTCTTTGAGCCTCACCTGTACCTTTCCTCTTCTCCCTTTGATCCTGACACCTTTGTACCAGTAAATCAGGAATGCTGTATTTCATTGATTCTGGTATACACATTTCCCCACATTTAACAGCTCTGAAATGGAGAGGTATGCAATTAACAGATTATTTGATAACACTTTCAGTCAGAGTGATACACAAAATAATTTTATAATTAACAACACATCTTAGATTTGATGGCATAGTCTAACAAAAGATTAAATTACCTAAGGTGGGAAGGGTTTAGGCTTGAAGCAGGAGTTCTCAATCTTGAGCCTGCATCTGAATCACCTGGAGAGCTTATGAAAACCTGGCCTCACCCTACAGTTCCCCTGGGCTGGGGAGGGCCCTAAGGAGATGCATTTCTAACATATTCCAAAATGGTGCTGCTGTGAGGGTCTGGGAAACACACTCAGAACCACTCACCTAAAGCATCTCCACTCCCTGTCATTCACACCATGTATCAACCTTAAACCTCTTACCTTGGTGTTGTGCTTGCGAGAGACAAGGTCCTTCTGCTTCCCCCAGGCTCCCCGCTACATTCTTCCTCTGTTGCCTCATGGAAGACTATAGCTGGTTTAATTTTATTTTGTCTTCATGCATTTCCTGCCCGGAGTGGGCAACATTACCCTTAAGATTTCACAGTGTCTTATTTTCCATTTATACCTTTGATAGAGTAAGGGCTACAGATTTTTCAGTTTTATCCATAACTTCCAGAATGCCTTAGGACTCTCTTATACGCACTGTTCCCTTCAGTAAAATGGGAGACACACTGAGAGTATGGAGACATACCACCAGTGCACCCCATAGGAGGGTGACAATGTGCAGAAACCACGACGCGCCTGTATTTTCAGTGGAAGTGTAAAATCGTAGAGCCACTTTGTATTAAAAAGAAAAGGAGCTACTGCAGCTTCTCCTAGAGCTGTGTATTACCTGCCCAGCCCAGCAGGTCTGTTCCTGGTGGGGTTGCCAGCTCCAGTACAGCAGGTCGAGTTAATTTTGAACTTCAGGAAAAAAAAAAGTGTTTTGTTTTTAATTTTGTATTCATGTAAGTATGTCCCAGTAAAATGTTGCATGGGGGCATGCTTATACTAAAAAAGTGTTATTGTTTACCTGAAATTCAGATATAACAGTTTTGTATTTTTATATGCTAAATCTGGACACTCTAATTTTATCCAAGGAAAATAAAAACATGCCCCCCCACACTAAAGGCCTCATACAAAAATTTTCATGTTAACTTTATTCAAAATAGTACAAAAATGGAAATAGCGCAGATACTCATGAACACAAATATGGATAGACCAACTATTCATATCGTGAAATACTACTTAGAAATAAAAAAGAACAAGCTACTGATACATGCAACAATATGAATTACTCTAAAAAACGGGGTGCTAAATAAAAGATGCCTTCCTTTTATGGAAATTCTAGAACAGGCAAAACGTTCTTTGTTCTGACAAAAATCAGAACAGTGGTTGCCTCTGTGTGCGTCGGGTGGAGAGGGATGCCAAGGGCAGGAGGGCGGGGTGATGTTCTTGATCCCAGTGAACACTTGGATTACAGGACTGTGTACATTTACAAGCACTTATGGAACAGTCCCTAAAAGTCTATGCATTCCACTCCATGTAAATTTTAACTATGAAAAAAGAATGATAAACAAATATAGAGCCTTTGTTAATGATAAATACGCTGAAGATTTTGAGATGACCTATCAGGATATCTGAACTTACTTTGAAAAGAATCAAAAAATATGATGGCTTAAAAAAAATATGATGGCTTGATGAGTGGATAGTTGGAAAGAAATTGATTAAATCAATAAAGCAAAATGTTAATTATGGAATTTAGGTGATGAGCACACAGGTATTCACTGTAAGATTATTTCATCTTTTCCATATTCGTATTGGAAAATGGGATTGGAAAGCATAATCTTGACATGTTTCTATTTTTTTAATATTTTTTTAAAGCTATCTACACCAAATATGGGGGCTCAAAGTCAAGACCCTGAGCCAGCCACCTGCCCCTGGCAAGTTTTTATTACCCCTATCCCTGGCATAATTTGTGGAAACAAACATTTAAAAAAATATTTCTAAGAAGGGGAGTCACTTCACGCATGACTGTCAGATCTCTGAGTCCTCTTGAGTTTTAAGTATGTGTTCATCTGTGCAGCGGGATGTGTGTTTTCTTCTTGTGTGTATATGACTTCATGATCAAACAAGTGGCATCTTCATCCACACACAGGTATTTGAAGCCAGTGGCTGCACACTTGAGATCATGCCAGCACCATGCCCTGTGCCTTGCTCCGGAGCTGGCACAACCTACGCTTTCATTTCCAAACAATCTAAATGAGCTGGGTAAAAGATAGGAAATCTGTAGAACGCATGTGCTTTCTATGCCAGGGTGCTGACAAAGAATAAGGAAAGGCCATATTTTGAAATCAACAAGGGAGAAAAAAAGATTTTTCAGGAGGTTCTAATTGTGCCTTCATGTAGGCTTATTTTGTAAACCACTAAGCCATGTTAATATGACAGAACCTAAATGGGGAAATCAGCTGAAAATGCTTTGCAGAGATTTATTTTCATTATGCTCTAAACCAAATGTCTACGCTCGTTAAACAGACTTGTTGTGATAATTTATCTTCGGCTCTGGGCACACAGTCACTTCACCAGAACAACCGACCCTTTGGTGTAATTGACTGTGGATACAGGAACACATTAGTTCAATCCTGAGTCCCACCAAGTGTTGACCTGTTGGAGTGCGGCAAGGATCCCATGCTGGGCTCTGCTGGCCAGTCTGTCTCCCTTTCCCATCTCCCTTGCTTCTGCTGCTGCATTCGAGCTTTTCAGTTCAGCCTACTCATAGCTACATCACCTATGTTGGGGTTGGGTGACCCCAATCACATGCACTGAACACCTAGTCACTGGAAGCAGGGCTGTCTCTGAGTTGGACTTAGATTCCAGTCACGGATCTGCCACATACTGTTGCTGTCATCTTTATTGGGGGAAGGAAACCTTACCTCATGCCACTGAGAAGAAGGTGAAAGGGGGAGTGAATGCAATTTTCCCAGCACAATACCTGGCCCTATTAGATAACAGCAACAGTAAAAACAACTCCTATCAGTATTGAATCACTCCACTGTGCTAATAACTGTGCTAATCATTCACTTGTTGCTTCTTCCATGTACTGGGTTACAGGTTAGCTCCTCTCTACCTCTACATTCTCTCTCGGCAAGGAAAGGAGAAGTGAATTAGATTGGGGAGCAAGAAATGGGCACATGTGCCTTAGTCACTGTCTCCTTCTCATCTCCTGGGATCTGTCCACCCACGAGTGCCCTCATTTGGCTCTGTCCCTTCATGTTATGGGTTCCCAGGCACAGGTTCTGAGGCAAGAAGGGAATCCTCCTTCTCTGTGGCGGAGTGGCTTGGTCCAGCTGGGGTGCTGTGGGAAAAATGGCTCTCACTGTACCACTGTGCCTTGCTTCCCTCTAATTAGGAGTCATTCCCCTTTCCATAGAAAACAAGACTGAGGAACTTGGTAGCAAAGGACCAAGCATAAAGGTGTTGCAGGCCTGTCATAGATAAGGTGGGTATGGCACTCAACTGACTTTGCCACAGTCTCTGCAGTGGGTGGTGGAGAACTAGTTGCCTTAGACAAGTGGGGGTGGAGAAGAGACTCTGGAGACTTTGGAGAAGGAAGAGACTTGCAGGGAAAAAATGGTTTCACAAAACAAACAGGACTTGGGTTGAGCTTTGCTGAATGGTGAATATGTTATATAAGTTGATGATTCTAAGCCAATCATGATGGAGTTAATTTTCTCCATGTTGGCAGCAGGCTTTGCCAGTTGTTCATGACCATGTGAAATTCAGCCAGATGAGGTGAGAACCTCCCCTTGGTCTCCCAGCAAACACCAAGCGCAGACATCTTGGAGGTGTCCAGCTCCTCCATACTTATCCTGCTTTCTCTTGCACCTTCAGACCCTCCAAAGGATTCCACTCAATAAAGGACTAAGATGTGCTCTCCAGGCTACTGTCTGATGCTTCTGCAAGGCATGGTCATTCCTGATATGCTCACCAGGGACTTCAACCCTGGAGTTAGGTGTTCCAGAAAGTTCTACTTTAGAGGTTTTGAAAACAGAGTATTAGAGACTTCAGTATTTATATTCATATTTCTTCTCATCATTGTTTTATATTTTTATTATAAAATACTGAAATCATATAAGAAACTGTAAAGATTGATATAATGAACATCATTTATCCAGCACAAACTTTGGTAAGTTTCATTATATTGTCTATTATCTTCAGATTTTTAATAAATGATATCAGGGACATGCATACCCCTCCCTCAGGTATAGTAACCTCTGTGAATAGAGTGTTTGTGTCAAATAGCAAGAAATAGCTTTCCTGCATGTATTACTATCCTGAAAAAAATAAAGTACTTGTTTACAGTTAAGAAAAACTTAAATAAATAGTGTGAAACCTTGTCATTTATATTTACTTTTTATGCTTACTAAGATATTTTTGAGGGCCTCTTGAGCAAGATGGCAGAGGAGTAGGAGACCTAGGTATCATCAGGTCCCAGGAGTTCAGCTAGATAGTTATCAAACCAGTTGGAACACTTACAAACTCAACAGGAGATTGACGAGAAGAGCAGAAATTCTAGGAACAGAAAAGCAACCACTTTCTGGAAGGTGGGACATATGGAGAAGTGAATTGGAGATGACATTGGGAAGACAGACCATGGTGGGAGGGGCCAGCTCCTGTCCAGCGGTAGAGATGCAGAGCACAAAATCAGAACTTTTAGAAGTCTGCTTCACTGAGGGACATTGCCCCAGAGGTTAAGTGGGGGGTGGGACCCTTGCTGGGACAGTGTGGTCTCAGGACCCTCAGGGTCACAGAAGGATCAGGGGTGCCTCAGTATGGTAGAGTTCCAAGTTATCAGAGTGGTAAAGCCAGCTGCAGAGACAGAGCCAAGGGGTGGGCTCTCAGCTTGGGTTACCTTAAACCATGAGCCAAGGAGTAGTTAGGCCACTTCTCTTTGAGCAGGGACCCCACAAGTGACAGATCCAAGGAGACCCCCTCCTTCCTCTTCTGAGAGGAGCAGCATCAGAGCACACTCCAGGAATTAGCTGGTTTTGAAGACTCCAAATGGGGCCATGTGCCAGAGATAGAAATGTTCATCCACAGGCTAGGTGAGCACAGAATGCGGCTGGAGACCAGGGAGACAGGCTTGATTGACTGCTTTTCTCTGAGGCCACGCTGAGGAGTGGGGCCTGATCTCTCAGCTCCTGTGGGCCAGAGACTTGGAGGCAGCCATCTACATTCTCCTTGTTCAAAGATGTATGGAAAGTGTTCAGGGAACAAAAGCTACCAAGAGCTAATCTGAGTAGATTACTTAGCCTGGACCCTAGCAAGGGTGGTGGAAATCTGCCTTAGGCAAAGACATTTGAGAATAAGTACAACAGGCCCTTCCCAAAGATCAGCAAGAACATCCAGCCAAGATAAAGTTCATAGATCAATGAGAACTGTAGAACTTCAGAGCTAGAAGAATGCACCATATAGATTTCATGGCTTTCCCCCATAATTCTTTAATTTTTCAAAGTTAATTTTTTAAATTTTACTTTTCTCTTATTCTATTTTTATTTTTTCTTTTTCCTATTTTGACATTTTTAACTATTTTATCTTATCAATAACTTTTTTAAAAATCTTTTTTTTTAATTTTCACTGTTTTAGTTATATTCTATCCATTGTATTTAAGCTTATTTTTTGTATACATATGGCTTTTACTTTCTTTAAAATTTTGGGATATAGTTTATTCTAATAGATAAAAATATGCACTAAATCTAGTGCATGGCTTTGTTCTAGTCTCCAGCCTCATCACATTCTTCCCTCTTTTTCTTTATTTTTCTTTACCAACTTCTTATCAATTCTTTTTTTAATTGTCATCTTTACAGTCATATTCCAGCCCCTCATTGTGTATGTCCTTATTTTTATACCTACATAAGTTTTTCTTTCTTTAAAATTTTAGGAGGCAGTTTCTTCTACCAGACCAAAATACACCCCAAATCAATTGTTTGACTCTGTTCTATTCACCAGTCTAATCGTATATATAGAGAGACAGATAGATATAGATAGATAGATAGATAAAGATATAGATATAGATTTTTTCCCTTTTCTTCCCTCCCCCTCCCCCCCCAGTTTCGGGTCTCTTCTGATTTGGTTAGTATATATTTTTCTGGGGTCTTTGCTACCCTTTTAATATTTTGTTCTCTCATCCATCTATTCTTTTTTCTTTAAGATTTTATTTATTTGACAGAGAGAAACACAGCCAGAGAGGGAACACAAGCAGGGGGAGGGAGAGAGGGAGAAGCAGGCTTCCTGCTGAGTAGGGAGCCTAATGTAGGGCTTGATCCTGGGTCTCTGGGATCATGACCTGAGCCGAAGGCAGTCGCTTAACCAACTGAGCCACCCAGGCACCCCTCATTCATCTATTCTTTCTGGATAAAATGACAAGGCAGAAAAACTCACCTCAAAGAAGAAGAAGAAGAAGAAGAAGAAGAAGAAGAAGAAGAAGAAGAAGAAGAAGAAGAAGAAGAAGAAAAAGAAGAACCAATAGCTATGGACCTAATCAATAGAGACATTAGTAATATGTCAGAACTATAGTTCAGAATTATGATTATCAAGGTGCTAGCGGGGCTCAAAAAAAGCAGGGAAGATATTAGAGAATCCCTTTCTGAAGAAATAAAAAAAACTAAAGTCTAACCAAGTTGAAATAAAAAAAGCTATTAATGAGGTGCAATAAAAAATGGAGGTTCTTACTGCTAGGATAAATGAGATAGAAGAAATAATTAGTTATCTAAAAGACTGAATGATGGAGAATAAAGAAGCTGAGAAAAGGAGACACAAACAACTACTCTTCCATGAGGGGAGAATTTGAGAGATAAGTGATACCATAAGACAAAACAATATTAGAATACTTGGAATTCCAGAAGAAGAAGAAAGAGAGAGAGGGGCAGAAGGTATATTGGAACAAATTATATCATGGAATGTCCCTAATTTGATGAAGGAAACAACATCAAAATCCAGGAGGCAAAGAGAACCCCCCTCAAAATCAATTAAAAAAAGGTCCACACCCCATCATCTAATAGTAAAACACATCTCAGTGACAAAGAGAAAATCCTGAAAGCAGCTTTGGAGAAGAGGTCTGTAACATAAAATGGCAGAAGTATTGGATTGGCAGCAGACCTGTCCAAAAAGGCCAGAAAGGACTGGTATGATATATTAAGAGCACTGGGAAAAATATGCAGCCAAGAACACTATAACCAGCCAGGCTTTCATTAAAAATAGAAAGAGATGAAAAACTTCCAGAACAAACAAAAACTAAAAAAAATTTGCAAACACCAAACCAGTCCTATGGGAAATATTGAAAAGGGTCCTCTAAGCAAAGAGAGAGCAAAAGTAACAGACCAAAAAGGAACAGAGTCAATATACAGTAAGAGGCACCATACAGGAAATACAATGGCACTGAATTCATACCTTTCAATGGTTACCATGAATGTAAATGGGCTAAATGCCCCCAATCAAAAGACATAAGATATCAGAATGTATTAAAACAAAAACAAAAACAAAACAAGACATTGATATGCTGTCAGCAAAAAACTCATGTTAGACCCAAAGACACCTCTAGATTTAAAGTGAGGGGGTGGAAAAAAATTACCATACTAGTGAGCATCAAAAGAAAGCTGGGGTGGAAATCTGTGTATCAGACAAAATAGATTTTAAGCCAAAGACTATCGTAAGAGATAAGGAAGGACACTATATCATGCTAAAAGTGTCTGTCCAAAAAGAAGATATAATAATTTTAAATATCTATGTCCCTAACAGGGTAGCAGCCAATTATATAAACCAATTAATAACTAAATCAAAGAAACAGATCAGCAATAACAATAATGGTAGGGGACTTTAACACCCCCCTCACTGAAATGGACAGATCATCTAAGCAAAAGATCAACAAGGAAATAAAGGCTTTAAAGGAGACTCTGGACTAGATGGACATTACAGATTTATTCAGAACACTCCATCCCAAAGCAAGAGAATATACCTTCTTCTCAAGTGCCCATGGAACATTCTCCAGAATAGATCACATGCTGGGTCACTAATCAGTCTCAACTGGTACCAAAATATTGGAATCTTTCCTTACATATTTTCAGACCACAAAGCTTTGAAATTAGAACTTAACCACAAGAGGAAAGTTGGAAAGAACTCAAATACATGGAGGCTAAAGAGTCAACCAGGAAACTAAAGAATAATTGAAAAAATAATGTAAACAAATGAAAATGAAAGCATAACAGTTCAAAATCTTTGGGATGCAGTTAAGGTGGTCATGAGAGGAAGGTATATAGCAATGCAAGACTTTCTCAAGAAACAAAAGTCTCAAGTACCCAACCTAAACCTACACTTAAAGGAGCTGGAGAAAGAACAGCAAAGAAAGCCTGAACCCAGCAGGAGAAGAGAAATTATAAAAATCAAAGCCAAATATCAATGGAATAGAAACCAAAATAAGAGTAGAACAGATAGACAAAAATAGGAGTAGGTACTTCAAAGGAATTAATAAGATTGATAAACCTCTGGCAAGACTTATCAAAAAGAAAAAAGAAAGGACCCAAATTAATGAAATCATGAATGAAAGAGGAGAGATCAAAACCAACACCAAAGAAATACAAACAATTATAAGAACATATTATGAGCAAATATATGTGAGCAAATTAGACAATCTGGACAATCTGCCATCAAAAAGAATAAAATCCTGTCATTTGCAAGAAAGTGGATGGAACTGGAGGATGTTATCCTGAGCAAAATAAGTAATTCAGAGAAAGACAATTATCATATGATCTCTCTGATATGCGGAATTTGAGTGGCAGATTTGGGGGTCATGGGAGTTAAGGAGGGGAAAAATGAAACAAGATGGGACTGGAGAGGAACACAAACCAAAAGAGACTCTTAATCTCAGGAAAAAAACTGAGGGTTGCTGGGGGGTGGGGAGGAGGGATAGGGTGATTGGGTTATGGAAAAAATAAAAATTAATTAAAAAGATATTTTTGGGGGCACCTGGGTGGCTCAGTTGGTTAAGACTGGGTCATGATCTGGGAGACCCGGGATCGAGCCCCACATCAGACTCCCTACTCGGCGGGAAACATGCTTCTCCTTCTCTCACTCCCCCTGCTTGTGTTCCTTCTCTTGCTGTGTCTCTCTCTGTCAAATAAATAAATAAAATCTTTAATATATATATAATACTCACTAATTTTAAATATATTCCTAGATGTATTAGGTTGAAATTTTTAAAATTCACATTTTTGTAGGCTTAAAGCAGAATATTGGCATTTGCCTATAACTCAAACAAATAGTTATATTTAATTAATTTTAAATGACTTTATATTATATTTATATATGTGTTGGTATATCATTTATACATTTTAATACTGATGCATTTAGGGTATATCTAATTATCTCCCATTCTGCTTTCATAACAATTTTTATTATGTCAACTGGGAGATATTATACAAGGTTATTCCAGACTGTGCTATCCAAGGCAGCATGGGAAGATTCGCATGGCTAGTTTAATTAATTAAAATCAAATAAAGATAATTCAGGTCCTTGGTCAAACTAACAGCCACATGTAAAGTGCTTAACAGCCCCCTGTGGCTAGTGACTATCATAAGAGATATCACAGAACATTTTCAGATCGCCAAAGGTAGTATTGAATAGTGTTTTTCAAAGAATTAACTTTTGTTTTTCTTGATGTCCTCATTCTATCCATCTGTTGTCTTTTAATTTTTATTTTATTCCTTTCACTTTTTCTCTTAATCTGTTGTTTTTATCATTTCTTGAGTTTTGATATTTAGTTTATTAATATGTTTCTATTGGGGACATTGCAACCTCGTGTTTGTGTGACCATTCATTCACCTCCCTATGCTAGGAAGAAGTAAAATGTTCTAATGAGATAAGGGTTTGCAAGAACCATCTGTTGCTCAGGACATGCCTACCTGTGATCGATCAGTCTATAGATTAGGATATAACAGGCACATCCTGTTTTATTGTATGGACCCTTCAAAGAAATAGGCACATCCCATTTTGTTGTGTGAGACCCTCAAGGGCACAAGGCACATCCTGTTTTTGCAAGAACCCTCAAAAACACTATTGTCACTATTGTCACTCAAGATTGATGAGCCATCACTTAAAGAAACTCTTTGTTCATATGGTTTCCACCTGAAAAAATATGTAACTCTCTGCTATAAATAAAGAGCCCTGAGAACAGTGTTTTCAGGAGATCCCTATACCATCTTTGAGTTTGGTCTCCTCACTTCAAAGTGCCGACGCCTTCTCTCACCCTCAGACCCTGACTGTTGCTGGGGCTGGCTCCTGGCATGCTTCATTACTAATATAGCAGTTAAGATAATTTCCTTCTAAGTACTATTAAGTGGCATCCCCTACATCTTTATATATAATTATTTAAAATATTTTGTTATTATTAATTATTTTACTCATTTAATAAATATTAACTAAGTGCTCACTATGAGATGGATGTCTTGCTCTGGGTGCTGAGCATTCAGAAGGGAAAGACAGACAAACTCCTACTATCCAGAGCCTGTGTTTTACTGAACCATGGACCTCTATGTCCCCTGTTATGCATAAATATCATAGGGAAACAATGTAGGAGAGCAAGGGTAATGGGAGCTGTGGTATGAGATTGTGACATTTGGGCACAGAGTTGAGGAAGCATGAGGTGAGCCAAATACAGGCAAAGAGGTAACAATAAGTGCGAAGGCCTGCAAAGACGGGACAATGCCTGCCACATCTGAGGACCAGCCAGGAGACCAAAGAGAGCATGGAGGTGGGGAGATTTTTTAGAGTCTTGTGGCTTTCTTGTAAGGCTTTCAGTTTTTATTCTAAGCAGAATAAAGAACCATTGGAGATTTTGAGCAAAGAAGTGATAATATTTAGTTTTCAACAAAAATTGACTATAAAGGCTATGTAGAAGAGTAAAAATAGCAAGACCTGAAACAGGCAGTCAGAAAAGAAAGAGTGGCTGGTGGCTTATACCAGGATCATAGCAGACAACAGACTTTCTGAAGATTGGTTATGGAGTATGTGAGAAAGATAATTGTCTGTAAACATTACAGGTTTAGGGCCTGAGAATCTAGAAGGGTAGGAGTGTCATGAACTGCCATTGGAGACCTAAAGATAAATGGGGGTGGGGCATGGGCAGAGGCTTAGTTGGTGGCAGGTTAGGCTTGAGGTGTTTCTTGGACTTCCACATGGGTAAGAGTCTGGGACCTGGGGACTGTCTAACTGGAGATGAAATATGACATTATCAGGTTGGAGGTGGTATTTAAAGACATGCAAAGCATAAGATGACCAATTGGAGATAGGGAAGGGAAGCAGTACACTGGCCAACTTTCGAGATGCCCCATGGCAAGAGGTTATAGAGAAGAGAAAGAAGGAGCACGGGAGCTTGAGGAGAGTCTGATGAGAGTGAACAAAGTGTTTGAAGGACAAGCACAGAAAGCTTTCAGTGAGATGTGTGATCCATCAGATGCTTCTAATAATGAATAAAAGGAGAATTGGAAATTGACCACTGGATTTAACTGTGTGGAGGTGATTTTGCAAGAATTCTGCTCTAATATTTTCTCATTTCTACCATTTATTCTTTGACCCATGATTTATTAAGAAGTTATGTTGTGGGGCACCTGGGTGGCTCAGAGGGTTAAGCTTCTGCTTTCAGCTCAGGTCATGATCTCCGGATCCTGGGATTGAGTCCCATATTGAGCTCTCTGCTCAGTGGGGAGCCTGCTTCCTCCTCTCTCTCTGTCTGTCTCTCTGCCTATTTGTGATCTCTCTCTGTGTCAGTAAATAAATAAAATCTTTTTTAAAAAAGAAATTATGTTGTGTTTTTCCCCTTTTTTATCTGAACACATGGATATTTTCATGTTTTTTTAATTGGTTTACTACATGGTTGTATATTGGCCAGGAAAAATAAAATATGACAGAAAAAGAGAAGGAGACAAACCATAAGATACCCTTAACAATAGGAAACAAGCTGCTGAAGATGAGGGGGCTGGCGGGATGGGATAACAGGGTGATGGGCATTAAAGAGGGTACTTGATGTGATGAACACTGTGTGTTATATGCCACTGATAAATCTCTAAATTCTACCATTGAAACTAATAACACACTATATGCTAATTAAATTGAATTGGTTAAAAAATCAAGAAAAAATATATCAATCAAAGGAAATGGTCTATATGATACTTTTTTTAATTTATTTTTTTTATTTTTATTTTTTTTTATTGTTACTAAAATTTTTTTTCCCAGTGTTTCAAGATTCATTCCCCATTCCCCACACCCAGTGCTCCATGCTTTAGGTGCCCCCAGTACCCACCACCAGGCTCTCCCATCGCCCACCCCCTCCCTCCAAGACCCTCAGTTTGTTTCTGTGTCCAAAGTCTCTGTTGTTTCATTTCCCTCCCTAGATTACCCTACTTCCCATTTCCTTTCCTTCTCCCACTGTCCTCCAGGTTACCCCTCATGCACCACAAGTAAGTGGAACCATGTGATACTTGACTTTCTCTATTTGGCTCATTTCACTCAGCATAATCTCTTCCAGTCCAGTCCATGTTGCTACAAAAGTTGGATATTCGTCCTTTCTGATGGAGGCATAGTATTCCATTGTATGGAATATATGATACTTTAAAAAACAGTTATTTAGCATTTTTAGGGACTTTGTGATGATCATATGGTTTAATAAAGTCAGAGTTTGTTAAAAGAAGCAGCATTCTCAAACTGTTGAGGTGGTATAATTTTAAATTGCATTTTTAAAAAATTCTATAATTTTGCTACTTTTCTTCCATGAAGTAAGTCAATTACTGAGAGACTTAAGTTAGAATTTCTCCCTCTGATTTTGGATTTATGATGTAAATTGATGAAAACAAGTTCAGAATTGTTATATTTTTCTGATTATTTTTTTTTCTTTTACCATCTAGGAAGCTTCTTCATCTTTAATGATGTTTTCCCCTTAAAGTATATTTTGCTGATATTGGTATCACTATGCAATTCTTTGTTGATATTTTACTTGAATATATTTTCCATGTTTTTACTTTTAATTTTTTTTTCTTTATGGTTTAGGTTTATGTCATAACTAGCACATAGTTTGATTTTGTTTCAATATATAATTTGAGATATTGTTTTTAACCAGAAACCCTATTCAATTTATTTTGTAATTGTTCTTGTGACATTATATTTATTCTTACTTTGAACTATTTTCCCTGAAATTTCTGTGATGCTTTTTCTGTCCCTCCTTTTCACTTACTAAGTTAATGAAGGTCTTATGTTATTTTATGATTACTTTTGTATTTATAAATGTCATTTTTGGTTTTATGGTGCTCACGCTGATACTTTGAAGATGTACATTTCAAGATGTATAAAGTTGATCTGTAATTTCTACTTTCAATTAGAAAAATGCAAGAGCTGGTTATTCACCTCTTCCACTTCTCATGTTCTTCGTACTTAATATTTTTCCATTCTACCTTGTTTTAATGGTTTCATCTAATGAGATATGTCTTATTTTTTTCACTTCTTTTTTTCTCTATTCCTTATTTATCTGCTTTTTATTTCAGGATTTATGTTTTTTTCATATATTTTATTGGTTATTTCAGTCTGTTGATGGCTAACATTTTTAAGAAAAAATCTTTAATTTTCAACTACTCATAATAACTTTATGGATACTATCTTCTGATTTCTGATATTATAGAAGGAAGTCTGTTAGTCAAGCAGTCATTTTAGTCATTTTGTTGTAGAGACTCTCTCTCTCTCTCTCTCTCTTTTTTTTTTTTCCCAATTGTGTGTTGTATCTTCATTACAATGTCTTGGCCTGGGTTTATTCTCATACATTCTGCTTGGGGCTCAGTGTAATTCCCACATGTGCAGAGGAAAAGTCTGGCGGTGAGCTGCTGG
>PITA01006168.1:0-11484 GCA_004023965.1 Spilogale gracilis
GGTAATCTAGGGAGGGAAACGAAACAACAGAGATTTTGAACACAGAAACAAACTGAGGGACTTGGAGGGAGGGGGGTGGAGGGATGGGAGAGCCTGGTGGTGGGTACTGGGGACACCTAAAGTGGGGAGCACTGGGTGTGGGGAATGGGGAATGAATCTTGAAACACTGGAAAAAAAAATTTAGTAACAATAAAAAAAATAAATAAATAAATAAAAAATAAAAAAAAAAAGCGTGTGAAACAGCAAAAGCAGTGCTGAGAGTGAACTCTATACCCATAAGTGCTTTTATTTGAAAAAAAGGATGAAATATCAATAATCTAATCTTTCACCTCAATAAAGTATAAAAGAAGACCAAGACAAATCTAAAGCAATCAGAGAAGGAAGTAAGAAAGGGCATAGGTCAATGAAATTTAAAACAGAAAACCAATAGGAAAACAAAATGAAAAAAAGAGCAGCATCTTTGACAAGTTCAACAAAATTAACAAACTTCTTAACAATACTGACAAAATAGAAAGAAGACACAAAATGCCAATATCAGGAATAAAATATTGGCTATCACCACAGATACTGCATACATAAAAAATAATAAGGGAATATTTTGAGCCCTACACATATAAATTTTACAACTTAGATGAAACTAAGCAATTCCTAGAAAAACATAAACTATCACAAATTGCACATTAAATACATAATCTGAATAGCCCTGTAACTATTGAAGAAATTGAATTTATAATTTTAAATTCTCTGAAATTTAAATCTCCTGACCCAGATGATTTCACTAGTAAATTCAATCAAATATATATATTTAAAGAGAATTAATGCCAATTCTCCACAATCTCTTCGTGAATACAGAAGAAAAGAAGACAATTCCCAATTTACTTTATGAAATCATTATCACAGACACTTAAAGGAAAACTACAGATCAATATCTTTCATAAATACAGATGCAAAAATCCTTAATAAAATATTAACATAGAACTCAGCAATGTATACAAAGAAGTATTTATCATGAACATACAGGGTTTATTCCCATGACAAGAGTCTGGTTCAGTATTTGAAAAATCAACAAATGTAATACACAATACTAATATGATAAAGAAAAATAGTATTGTGGCCAGATCAATTGTTGCAGAAAAAAAAACATTTAACAAAATTCAACTCCATTTATGACAAAAAACTCTCAGGTAATAAGGAGTAGAGGGGAGTATCCTCAAGTTAATAAAGAACATCTGCAAAAGAAAAATATCTATAGAAACATCATACTTAAGGAAAAAATACTAAATTGTTTCTCCTGAAGACTTAGAAATAAGCAAGACTGTCTGCTCTCACTGCTGCCATTCATTATGAGAGTGAACTCATTATGATACTGGAAGTTACAGTCCATGCAATAAGGCAAGAAAAGGAAATAAAAGACATATAAACAAGCAAGGAAGAGATAAAATGGTCCCTATATGCCAATGACATGACTCTTTACAAAGAAAATGCCAAATAATCTATGAAAAATAAAAAACAAAACAAACAAAACCTCCTAAAACTACTAAGTAAATTCAGCAAAGTCTCAGAATACAATGTAAGCTTTTAAAAAAATCAATTATGTTTCTATTATCAATAAACACATAGAAACCACAATAAAATATATTAGCAGCTGTAATTGCTCAAAATTTGAAATACTTAGATGTAAACCTAATAGTGCACATTAGGGATTTGTAAGCTGAAAACTACAAAATGCTGGTGAAAGACATTATAGAAGATCTAAGTAAATAGAAAGATATATTGCATTCACAGATTGGAAGATGACATAATAAAGACTCAAAAAAATAAAATTAATCCTCCCCAAACTAATATAGGCAATTCTATCATCCAAGAAAGATTTTTTATAGATCTATAGAAATGACTATCCTAAATTTTATATTGAAATGCAAAGGATCTAGAAGAGCTAAAATAATTTTGAAAAAGAACCTAGTAGGAGGAATCATTCACCCCAACTTCAAGATATGGCTAAAATCATCAGGATCGTGGAGCACTGGCAGAGAGATCGACATATAGATCAACAGAACAGGACACATAATCCAGAAATAGTCCCACACAAGTATATTTTAACATGTGTACAAGAGCAATCCAATGAGGGAAAGACAGTCTTTCCAACAAATGCTGCTAAAGCAATGGAACACACATTTGAAAATCTGTAAATCATATACCTTACACAAAAATAACTAGATCACAGATTTAAATGTAAAACATAAAACTTCAAAACTTTTGGAAGAAAAGGGGAGAAAATCTTCAGAACATGGGGCTTGGTAAACAATTCTCAGACATGATACCAGAAGTATGATCCACAAAAAAAAAAAACCCATAAATTGAACTTTATCCAAATTTGCAACTTTTATTCTATAAAAGATCTTGTTAAGGTGATGAAAAGGCAAGCTATAGATGGGGAAGAAATGTTTGGAAAACACATATTCAATAAAGACTCATATCTAGAATGTATAAAGAACTCTCAAATTCACAATAATCATTTGATAAGAAAATGTGTTGATAATTCTTGTGCTCACTTTGGCAGCACATATACTAGAAAATATGTTGATAATTACTGTAAACGTTTGGAAATTTCTACAGTGAAATACTTTTTAAGAAAAACTACAAAAAGGGAAAACTGGTATTTCAAGATACATAGCAATCTGGATATAAAAGTTTTGTTTTGGGGCGCCTGGGTGGCTCAGGTGGTTAAGCCACTGCCTTCAGATCAGGTCATGATCCTGGAGTTCCCAGATCGAGTCCCACATCGGGCTCCCAGCTCCGCAGGGAGTCTGCTTCTCTCTCTGATCTTCTCTCCTCTCGTGTTCTCTCTCACTCACTCTCTCTCTCTCAAATAAATAAAATCTTTAAAAAAGAAGTTTTGTTTTGTTGTGTTGTTACTGGTATTGTCCACTTGATAGACTCCTTACTGATTGTTAAATAATTTTAAAAGGACTGTGCCAGATTTAGACAAATATTTACTTCCTAATGTCTTTGTGTTAGCCACCTGGAATATAGCAAACCTCCTCACTTGTCCACATTTGACTTTCTACAATCTGTTAACAATGTGATAAACTGGAGAAATTCTTTTACAACACAAAGCAGGTCAAAAATCATTCATTAACCCCCTTCTCCTCTCATTCAGAACATGAGCCAAGGTACTTAAACCGGTCCAAACTCCCCCAACAGCCTCCACCTCCCTCACCATCTCCTCTACTCTCTACTCACTCCATCTCTCCTGCTGGGCTGGTTACTTTTGTGTTCTTTGCACACATCAGGCATGTTCTAGCCTCTGGGCTTTGCATCTCATGCTCCCTGTACCTGGAACACTCTTCTGGACATCACATGGCTCACTCTCTCACTTCCTGCAAGTCTCCACTCCGCATCATTTTCTCAGACCCAAGTTCCCCTCTAACCACATTAGGAGTTCTTATCACCCTCATAACTGTCAGCCCCTTGTCTCCAGCCTCCTTCCATATTTTGTTTTTCCAGAGCACTTTTATCTTCCAATATGCTACAAAATTGACTTATTTCATCTGGCCTTATGTGTCTCCTTTCCCCTGAATGTCAGCCAGACAGGAACAGAAATTCCCATCTGTTTTGTGCGCTGTTGTTTCCCAGAACCTAGAACACTGCCTGACACATAGTATGTGCTCAATAAATATTTGTTAAATGAATTTTAATCAAAATTATTAGATAAACTGTGCTAAAACTTGGCTGACACAGAGGGTAATATTAACTATCTTATTCCAGGATGAGATGATGGTGATCATGACAATGATAATGAACACCAGTTTTTTTGTTGTTGTTGTTGTTTTTTGTTTTTTAAAGATTTTATTTATTTGACAGAGAGAAACACAGCCAGAGAGGGAACACAAGCAGGGGGAGTGAGAGAGGGAGAAGCAGGCTTCCTGCCGAGCAGGGAGCCCGATGCGGGACTCGATCCCGGGTCTCCAGGATCATGACCTGAGCCGAAGGCAGTTGCCCAACCAACTGAGCCACCCAGGCACCCCATGAACACCAGTTTTGAAGTCCTTATTCTTTGCCAGAAATTCTACCAGGTGCTTGATGTGACTGTACACACACACACACACACACACACATACACACACACACACACACACACACTCTTAAACATTTCAGAGAGCAGGAACCATTTCACTAGGGAGAAGCTATGATGCATTTTCGTGCCCTCATGAGGACTTATTTCCAGTGCTCTAGATTGGTAGATTGCCATAAAAATAGTTGACATATATTGAATACCAACTACATGGCAACTACTCGGCTAATCATTTGTATTATTATCTCGTCTCATTTTAACAACGGTGTGAGTTAATACTATCCTAATCTCCCCTTTACCAACAAGTATAGTGAGCTTTGTGGAGATAAGGCAGAGCCAGGAAGTGCTGGCTCCAGGTAGTTAACACAGACATACTGGCTGAAAGTTTAGCTTGTAACTCCCATAGAACCCTTATCACAAGTCAGCCCCTGTGCTAAGTACTCTCTGTATAGCATCCATCTAGTCCTCAAAAGAGGATCAAGGAACCATGACAGGTTAGCCAGATGACAGAGCCCCATTCAATCCGGGCCGGCTGACTCAAAACAGACATCACCTCTCTGGCCACCTGATTTAATATTGAGATTACCTTCACACACACGCTATCCCCTTTTATTTCCCTTCAAGTGCCTGACTTACTTATTGTGTCTACCATCTGCCTCCCGCTTACAATGAAAGCTTCATAAGGGTAAGAATTTAGGGCTGACACTAAAGCACCCAGAACAGAACAGGATACAGTAGTTCTTTGACATTTTTTTCTGTTGGATTGAGTAAATCTCCTTCCTAAGAAAAGATTCACAGCTTGGAGCAGAAGCAGTAATATTTAAAGATGAGAGAGACTCAGATCTGCTCCTTGCTTTTTTTTTTTGTCTGTATATTCTGCATGGAAGAAGGTAACTAAACATTATTTATGTGCTTTGGAGCCTCAGAGCCTTGAAGTTGGGCACAGAATGTATGCAGTATGAGTATAATTCTGAAGAAGAGCTTGGGTCCTCAGAACTGTTAGCAATGAATAGCTAGAGTGTCCCCAGTAGTACTCATCAGAGATGATTTCTGCCCACCCACCGCAGAGCATCTGGCTATACTGGGACATTTTCGTCTGGCATAACTGAGGGGTGCTACTGGCTCTAGTGGGAGGAGGCCAGGGGTGCTGCTAAACAGCCTCCAATGCATGAGACACTTCCTCAACAAAGAATTATCTGGCCCAAAATGTCAGTACTACTAAAGCTGAGATAGCCTGGCACCAAGAGGTCTCTATGATTGGAGGAGATTTTTACTTCTGAGTGTGGCTGACCTTTTAAGAGATACCACCGGAAGTCTCTGCAGAGGCTGGAGCTGTCCTCCGTGCCAAGCCACACACACACACTCTTGTTTACAGAAGGTAATCTCCCCCATTAGTGCAGGGATGTTACATAAGCTGCCAATCAATCCTTAGATGTACATGAATAAATTGTAGGGAACACAAAATAATACCCTTTGAAAAAGTGATTTTTAATTACAGCTTTGATATTGGGCCCTGGAACTGGAAAGCCAACTATATCCCATGAGCTGCAGCTTTGGAAGGCTGAGTGAGCTGCCATAGGAGCGCCCTCCAACCGGAATGCAGTGGACCCTTCCTCGGGTCACAGATAAAAAGTCAGCCAGAAATCAGGAACTGCAGGCACCCTGTAATATCACACTGTTTCTGTGGTGATGGCTGTGCAATCCCAAATGTCTGAATGAATAGCAGCACATTGAGTGGATGTTATGGTATCTCTCAATATCTAGGTACTTGACATTTATAATGAAAGAAAAGGAACTGTATTTTCCATCATATTTTGCAGTGTCGGTTTTTTTTCTTACATGACTAAAGCAGAACAGAAGTTTGGTGAATTTAAGACAATGTCCGTATTCACCATATTTGAACATGAGGAAATCGGTAAATAAGATCCAGCTACAGCAGCGTTATTGATCGGGAAGCAGGAGGTCATCCCAATTAAATTAGATACTTAGGACATGTTACTTATTTAAGTACATTAACTTTAGACTCAAGTCTTAATTCATTTCTGTGCTGCTTAAAATTGTCAAATATAAGGGTATTTATGTTTTATTTTGTCTTGTATAATAAAGAAAGATGGTGTGTGTGTGTGTGTGTGTGTGTGTGTGTGTGAGAGAGAGAGAGAGAGAGAGAGAGAGAGAGAAAAAGAGAGAGAAAGAGAGATTGTTTCTGTAAGGACTTTGTATTCTCTGTAAATCCTGCGCTCTTGTAGACTCCAGGTGCTGGCTGCTCACAAAAGGCCTCAACTTCCTCACTGCCCATTCCCTAAACATTCTGTATGAGGGTTCACACCCCCATCATTCTGTTACTCTGCCCCCTTTATGAGCATCTCTGCTTTCTGACCTCTCCTCCTGATCGAGGAGAAGGAGGAGGAAGCCTGGGGTAGGGCTATCGTCAGGTGACAGCATGTGTGGAAATGGAATGGCTCGCTGGGGGAGGAAGGTGCTACCAGGAAAGAGGGCAGGGCCCTCAGGTCCCGTTCAAGGGAACAGGCCGTAAGCAGGAGTGGGAGACCGAGCGGCAGGCCTATAAGTCTCAGGCCACACCAGCAGGGTATGTGGGCTTAAGTTCAGAAAGAGATGCCTCTGTAGCTGAGTCTTTGATGGGGACACCTATCAGTGGCCAAAAGAACTCCTCATTACCCCATCTAACTCAGTTCCTTCGTGCCCCTCTCAACCCACTCACTCTGCATCTGTCACTGAGGGCTACCAGCTCCTTGCCGAGAATCTCACCACCACCGAACCCCATGACAGGTCTGACAGCCCGCTCACCAGCTTGCTTCTCAGGGCTCCTTTTTTCTTTCTCTTTTGTGGACTGTCTTTGCTACTTTCTTTCTTCCCCTAAGTATAATTGATATTTTACCATCTCCTTGTCTATGACTTTTGTCTTAAAGATTATATCTGATATCAAAAACTACCACTGTAATCCCTCATCAGTACCTGCTGTTCCAGTTAAGGTCTTTCAGGGAAGTCAGTTCCACACAGAAAATTATGTGAATTACTTTGCAATTTTGTTTTACCATCAAATCAACTTTAAAATGGTGAAATCCAAACTAAACCCTCATCCTCTACTTTCAAATGTGACCCCCTCCTCCTAGTGCTCATATTTTTGTCCTCCTTACCAAATGTTCTTAGCTAAAAGTCATTCACAGTTCAGTACTGGTTGGCAAGCAATATGGTACAATGGAATGATACAACAACAAAGAAAACCTATTCTTACCTTCTGATTCACCATTCACACTTCTATTAATATAATCCAAAGAATTAATACAAATTATGAATCATGGTACATGCATAAAAGTATTTTTTTTTATTGTTACTAAAGTTTTTTTTTTTCCAGTGTTTCAAGATTCATTCCCCATTCCCCACACCCAGTGCTCCACGCTTTAGGTGTCCCCAGTATCTACCACCAGGCTCTCCCATCCCTCCACCCCCCATAAAAGTATTTTTAAAAATTGTTTATGTTTATTTTTCCACAAAATTAATTCAATGTGGAGGTAGCAACTAACATATTTAAAATTTAAGAAATCATTAGGTAGGGGCGCCTGGGTGGCTCAGTTAGTTAGGCAACTGCCTTCGGCTCAGGTCATGATCCTGGAGTCCCAGGATCGAGCCCTGCATCAGGCTCCCTGCTCGGTGGGAAGCCTGCTTCTCCCTCTCTCACTCCCCCTGCTTGTGTTCCCTCTCTAGCTGTGTTTCTCTCTGTCAAATAAATAAATAAAATATTTTTTTTAAAAAAAGGAAATCATTAGGTAAAAATGTGGAGAAATGCTTGCTAACTAGAAAAGATACATGTTTATAATAAATAGACTATGTACAATATGCATATAAAAGGATGGGCAAGAAATACCCTAAAATAGTATTTATCATTGGGATGGGGGTGACTATCTTACCCTTTATTGCACATTGTTTAAATTATGAAGAATTATGCCTTCTTCAAAAAGGAATTTCTTCATCATCTTAAGATTCCTCCAGCTTTGTTTTGTTTGGCTATCAAGTTTTACACATTAACTCTTTTTTTTTTAATTTTTTAAAGATTTTATTTGTTTGACAAGAGGAAAGGGCACAAGCACTGAGAGCGGCAGGCAGAGGTAGAAAGAGAAGCATCTTTCCCTCTGAGCTGAAAGCCCTAAGTGGAGCGCTATCCTAAGACCCTGGGATCATGACCTGAGCTGAAGGAAGACACTAACCAACTGCATCACCCAGGCATCCCTACCTGTTAACTCTTTAAATATACCTATATCCATCATTCTCTTTTTATCCTTGCTGCGCTGCCCTTGTTGATCCTTTAAGGGATCAGCACTCACTCCCAGCCCTTCTCTCTTCTCCTCCTCTGACTAAAGAGCCAGCAACTCCAGGTCCCAGCCTATAGAGGCCACATGCCACTGTCCTGATGACTAGAGCATTGGCAGAAATCTAGTGGAGAATTCTAGGGACACACTGCTCTTCTGATGATGGAAAAGCATGGCAGCAACTATGCCTTTTTTAGCTCATTAGTTTTCTGTCACTTACAACCTAACACATGGCTGACTAATACCTTGCCTACCTGCCTCCTTCCTGTTCTAATCTTCTATAATCCACTTTATCCTACAATTTTGTATAAGGGTAAAGAAAGAGAAGACCAGAAAAGAATACAAAATAAATAAACATTGACAATAAAAGCAAAGGACAGCTGACATGTGAAAGCAGTTAAAGACCCCAAAATTATTTTTAAAAGTATGAAAAACAATTTAAGAGTAGTAATCTAAGTCCACTTAGCAAAGACCTGAAAAATTCCTACACATACCAACAGTTCCTTAGGGCATCAAGGTATTAATCGTTAGTAGTATTAATCCTTAGAGTATTAATACCACAGTAGAGGGGAGCAACGAGACTCTCCCAAAGTATCATTTAGCTTTCAGTCTATAGTGGGTACTCCAGTGAGCCAACCACACAAGACATCCCTGTCATGGAGCTTAGAGTTGAACTGGGAAGGAAATACATGAACAAAATAATTATACAAGTAAACAAAATTTGTGCTATGGATAGTCAAATTAAAGAATGGTTCTGTCAGTAGAGCATGCAACTCTTCATCTCAGGGTTGTGAGTTCTAGTCCCACATAGGGCATGGAGCCTACCCCCCCCAAAAAAAGAATGGTCTTGTTACAGGAGAACCTGGTCTAGCCTATGTACACTAGTGGAGCAGAGGGCTGGCAAGGAAGACTTCCTTAGAAAACTGAAGTATGTACTAGCTTAGAGGTGAGCCTGCTTGTTAGAGATACAAGGGAGGAGGGGCGGGGAAGAAAGGAAGAGCTTTTGGAGAGGAGAGATGCCATTTACAGAGGCCCCGAAGCACGAGGGCAAACCTGATTCTGAGAAACTCAAGGAAGGTTATGGTGTGTGTGCTTGCTGCAACTCACCAAGAAAAGGAGAAATTATGTTCAATATATTCTCCTTAAGAAGAAAATCAAGGAGCTTTTGCACTAAGTCATTTCATAGAGATACGTAAGCATTTACTAAGTACCATGTGCTATACTAGGTTCTGGGATATAAATGTGGGCAGGACACATTCTGTGCCTTTAGGGATTTCCAACAAATAAGAAAGAAACTAAGGTAAACAATTGCAGTTGCTTATAATGAGCACTTTGATGTAGGTGTGGCCAAAGGCTGTGGGGACAACAACAAAACGATTAATTCATTCAAAGGCTCAGTTATCTAGAAAATTAAACATGTTCTGTACATCATTACCAAATGATACTGAATAAACGAAATGTGACTTAGTTTAATCATGAAACAAACCACAAAATCTAAATTCTGACAGATATCAAAAGGTAGTGGAATTGTTTAAAGGACTTTGAAGTACACAACCCTACCTTAACAACCTCTCAAGGCTTGGGCAAGCATTCAAATAACTAGACTTGAGCATAATCAAGTTTTAGAATATGTATTTGAGGCAAAGATAAATAAAGGAAGCACTGAATTAGACTTCATCAGGATCAGATAGAAAAGTAGGAAAGGCCAACATAACATTAAAATTGTTCTTTTGTTGAGATCCAACGAAAAGACTTGTACTTAAGATTTAATGGCAAACATTAAAATTTGCCTTTCATTCACTTAGTTTACATGATTATCAATAAACAAAATCCAGAGACTTGGGCCTTTGTATTACTTCTGCCAATAATCAGCTGTGTGAAAACAGAATCACGTGGTTTCTCTGAATCTCAGTCTCCGTATTATGAAACAGAATAATTTCATCAGTAGCATCAAATGATTGCAAAATAGTCTTTCCAGAAATATTAGATACTGCTCAATTATTTTCACTGATTTCAACATTGGCTGACTGCAAGGACAAAAATTCAGGAGAATACAAAGCCATTTTACCAATTATTTGCCAGGCTGGAACACATTAGATTTTACATGTGATATTTTGAATTAAGGCTACACAAAGCCAAAGAGTGGCTATGGAGTCTAGTAATGACTACATGGCTTCACTAACTAGGAAACATGTACTTTCAATCAGGTAAAACCCTTCTAAAGATATCTTCTAAAGATCCCTTCTCTTGGATAAAGGAAACCATAAGAAAAAATCACCTAAATATAATGTCAGATATCATTGTACATTATTATGAAGGTAAATGAAACATGTATATGCTATTTCTGTTGTAGGACATACTTCTTGTCTCAGTCATTTTTGCTAAAGTGCTCGATAAAGTTGCTTGAAGTGAACAGGGAGTTACAACATGTGAGCCAAAAGGAGTCTGATAATTTAAAACAAAACAAAAAAAATTGGAATATAGTTTTGTCATCAGATCCAAAAAATGACACAGTAATTATATGCAGTGCTACATAATAATTCTAAGCATAATTGCAGTACAATTTGTGTGACATGCACGTACTATCCATCTCCATCATAATTATTATGTTTAGATTATGTCACCTTGTTTTTCAAGTTCTCTTCTACTTCCTTGAGGTGCAGACTTTTCAAATATGTAGACTCATTTAAAAATATATATTACCCTATTACCAAGACAGCATGGTACTGGCACAAAAACAGAGAAACAGACCAATGGAACAGAGTGGAGAGCCCACATATGGACCCACAAATCTATGGGCAAATCATCTTTGACAAAGCAGGAAAAAATATCCAGTGGAAAAAAGACAGTCTCTTCAATAAATGGTTCTGGGAAAATTGGACAGCTACGTATAGAAGAATGAAACTAGACCATTCTCTTACATCATACACAAAGGCAAACTCGAAATGGATGAAAGACCTCAACGTGAGGCAGGAATCCATCAAAATCCTGGAAAAGAACATAGGAGGTAACCTCTTTGACATCGGCCACAGCAACTTCTTTCAAGGCACGTCTCCAAAGGCAAAGGAGAAAAAAGCGAAAATT
>PITA01006168.1:11584-102994 GCA_004023965.1 Spilogale gracilis
AATAAAAAGCTTCTGTACAGCAAAGGAAACAGTCAACAAAACAAAGAGGCAACCCACAGAATGGGAAAAGATATTTGCAAATGACACTACAGACAAAGGGCTGGTATCCAAGATCTATAAAGAACTACTCAAACTCAACACCCAAAAAGAAGATGAACACATCAAAAAATGGGCAAGAGACATGAAGAGGCACTTCTCCCTAGAACACATACAAATGGCTAACAGACACATGAAAAAATGTTCAGCATCACTAGCTATCAGGGAAATTCAAATCAAAACCACACTGAGATACCACCTTACACCAGTCAGAATGGCCAAAATTAACAAGACAGAAAACAAGTGTTGGAGAGGCTGCGGAGAAAGGGGAACCCTCTTACACTGTTGGTGGGAATGTAAACTGGTGCAGCTGCTTTGGAAAACAGTGTGGAGGTTCCTTAGAAAATTCAAAATAGAGCTACCCTATGACCCTTCAATTGCACTACTGGGCATTTACCCCAAAGATACAGATGTAGTGAAAAGAAGGGCCATATGTCCCCCAATGTTCATTGTAGCAATGGCCACAATCACCAAACTGTGGAAAGAGCCAAGGTGCCCATCAACAGATGAATGGATAAAGAAGATGTGGTCCATATATACAATGGAATACTATGCCTCCATCAGAAAGGATGAATATCCAACTTTTGTAGCAACATGGACTGGACTGGAAGAGAATATGCTGAGTGAAATAAGCCAAGTAGAGAAAGTCAAGTATCACGTGGTTTCACTTACTTGCGGTGCATGAGGGGTAACCTGGAGGACAGTGGGAGAAGGAAAGTAAATGGGAAGCAGGGTAATCCAGGGAGAGAAACGAAACACCAGAGACTCTGGACACAGAAACAAACTGAGGGACTTGGAGGGGGGATGGGGGGATGGGAGAGCCTGGTGGTGGGTACTGAGGGCACCTATTGCGTGGAGCATTGGGTGTGGGGAATGGGGAATGAATCTTGGAACACTGGGGAAAAAAATTTCAGTAACAATAAAAAAATATAAGTAAATAAATAAATAAATAAAATTATAAAAATATATATTACCCTAGAAAGTGTATAAAGTACTTTTTAAATCATATTTGAAAACAGGTCTCTTATCCCAACTATAATTACTCTTTAATCTTACTGAAAGAAGGAGTCCAGTATACCATGTTTTGTACAGAAAAGGTAAACAACAAATGTGTTTAATAAAAATTAATTAATTAATTAATTTAATTTAATGTATCTTGCCCACAATACTTATCTCATCATAGGACCTGAACATATGAATATCAACAAAAATGCTAATATCAGTGCAAATATCTAATGTTATGGAAAGTCAACCCTGTACCACTTCTTAGTCCATTTTACAAAAATAAGAATGTCAGGGAAATACTTTTTTTGCAACTTTTTGTAATACAGAATGGTTTCTCCTATCTCCTTATCAGCGAGAAGGTTCATGTCACACAGGATGCAAAGGGCTTCAGCAAATGGGAACTACCTTGTGCAGTATTCAATGGGAAAGAGCACCCACACTGCATGTTCTCAAGGCCAGAAACCACAGCCATTTTAAGCACAAGCAACTTTATGGACAGGCATGGCTGTGTGTCAGTGAACCTCTTTTCCTAACCAGACCCCACGTCCATGACATAAAATGTCATGTGATCTAAGCAGATGTTCCTTTGGCGAACTTAAAAGTATAAGGTACAGAAATGCATACTTTTATAGAAATATTTTAAAAATGAAGCATGCTGTAATGACTTGTTAAGATTTGTGATGGTTAATCTTATGGATTAATTTGGTTAAACTACCATAATGGGGGTTGGCCTTATCCAATCAGCTGCAGGCATTAAAAATAAAGACTGACATTTTTCCTAAAGAAGACATTCTACTAGAGTTTCCAGCCTTCAGAGTCAAGACTGCAATAGCAACTCCTATCCAGTATGCAGACCTGCCTACAGCTGGTAGACTTGCCAGCCTCCACAATGGTATAAAATAATTCCTTAAAATCTCTCCATCAATCTTTCAATTAACCAATCAATCATTCTCATTCCCCAACCTCCACCTCACCTGTATACTTCCTACTGGTTCTCTGGAGAACACAGACTAATATGAGTTTATTCAGAACATTAAATACATTACTTATTATCTTTGAAAAAACAAATATTTTTGTCCCTGTTTATGACATTGGTAAATTCTGAATCAATTCTTAGTTTTAAGATTATGATAAACACCCTTTATTAAAAATTTCATAAAACCAGCTAAGAATAAAGCTGACATATTGAGTTTAAGTACTTTCTATAAGCCTAGATTTAAATTTACATTATGTATTTCTGTACAGGCTAAGTTTGTGTATTTTCTATAGAAAAGACTAAAGAAACTAGGTAATCATGACTCTAAGCGAATGATATTTCATTATTCTTCTCTGAGTTATCACATACAACAAAGTTCAGTCATTTTATAGGAAAACAGTAACATAATCATATTTGTATGTGTAACAGCTGCAAAAACAATGTTGTAAAAGTAGGGAGTATATTATGATTATTTTTTGTTGTAAAACTAGTTTCAGGTCAGTTAAACCCATAAGAAGCAGTTTTTCCTAATAACATAGCTATTTCTACATCAGAAAACATTTTAAAAAATATCTTTATGAGTAGCAAGTAAATTACATGACTTTACTTTTATTTATATATTTTTATTTATTTACTTATTTGGCAGAGAAGAGAGAGTATAAGCAGGGGGAGTGGTAGGCAGAGGGAGTGGGAGAAGCAGGCTCCCCACTGAGCAAGGACCCTGACACGGGGCTTGATCCCAGGACCCTGGGATCATGACCTGAGCTGAAGGCAGAGATTAACCGACCGAGCCACCCAGGCACCCCTAAAATCGCTTCACTTTTAAATCTAAATTATATTCAATTAGAATTATAAATGGTGCATTAAAAATGGCCTCCTATTATTTTATACATAAAAGATTGAGACCAGAGAAAATGTTGAAATAATATGTTTTTTTTCTTTTTTTTCAAAAAAACAAGTCCCTCTCAGAGGCATTCTGTGGACAGAAGTACTTACTAATAGCAGAATCATAGGAGGTTGAGTTGTGCTCACCCCTCATAAAGGGATATGGTGACAGGTAAGCATGTGTACAGTTCTTGGATGGTGGCTGATTGGCTAGAAAAGAGACCAAAGAAAGGTAGTTGTTATTGAGAAAATGAGTGAAGACTTTTCTAACAGAAGAGAAATGTGGAATCTGGAGCACACAAACTAAATAAACTGCAGGTAAGATCAACAGGTTCAGAGAACTGTTGAATGAAGAGGGAAAAACCTCACATTAAGCACGTCAGGGGATCTGGAAAGTGGATCCATCCAAAACATCTAGCTCATGGCATAGTTCAGTGCAGAGAATGCCCCTAATGGCACCTTAAATTAAAGGCACTACACTTCATTTATTTTCACAAACATATTCTCCGGTTCCTAACTGGATGTTTAGTGCATAGTAAGTATTCAAAAAGTAATTGTTTTAAAAATCTAATAAACTTAGATTTAACCTTGATCAGTTCTGGTTAACATAAAAAATATTCTAGTTTTTAGGGAAAAGATGGAAATGATAGGTCATACAAGTTAGTAATTCAAATGCATTTTTAGTATTTGGAGAAAATACAAAAAAAAAAAAACAAAAACCTTTTATGTTGTTTGAAACCTTGAAGATTTCACTGTGTACCCTTTAAGGAGGAATGAAATTCTTCCTTTCTCTAAGTCTTTGGCAAAGTCTTCCCCTTGCATAGTCTGACTTACTCTATCAGTCAAAATACTTTTCATTGGAAGATGCTTTTTCTCTTCCCCAAAATCTCTATAAGAAAGCCTGTCAACTATTTCTTGCAAAATTATTACTTGGTTTCTTTTACACATGCCAATTGCCGTCAGCTTGCTTGTCTTCCAAGACCTCATATTTTTATTATATATTCTTTATTATATATGTAAATGCCATATTTTGATATATCATAGGAGTATATGATAAGGAGACTAACAATTTCAGCCTATGATAACCTTTAGGGTAGTAAGAAGTTCTTTTATTGTTGAATTCAATAAGATAAAAGCTAGTTATTTTTAATGAATTGATTTTCAAAGATTAATAGAATGCAGGAAATAGAGTAAAAAGAATGTATCATATTTTTAAGAGGTATTCTACTTCAAAATAGAACTTTCAAGTTTCTATGAGAGAAGGCAAACATCAAAAGCCAGGCGTTTCTTCATATTGCCCACGAACTTGGTTAAAGCCCCAACCGAGTGAGCTTTCCTCCACTGCAGCTGGTAATTAAGTTTCATTATTAAAAAAAGATTTTTAAAAAATTTTAAATCCATGAATATAAAATAACATCTATTTCTAAATGTTTAAATTTGACCTTTCAAGGGATAGCCAAATAAATTTATTTGCTCCACAGCAATAATAGACACTTGAGAAAAATACTAAAAATAGTATCAAGGGGCTTTGGTTTTTTGTTGTTGTAGCTAGAGTTAGAGTATTTTAAATAGGAGCAAGGAAACACTTTATAATTCAGTTTTTCCATAAATATGCAGATTCCTACCTTAGTTGAGAAAATCAAATAATTATTCATGTAGCCGTTCCTACTTACTGTAAAAGAACCACTTCATGAGTCTTTTGAAGATGTCCTATCAAGATTCTATAGTTAAGAATCCAATCCTATCTTATAAATGATCTAGACTAAGTAAGAAGCTATTCATTCCTATTTTAATGGCAAGAGGGAAAATAAAGGTAAATTGCACTTACTGTACCAGAACTTCCAGATACTGGAATCATTCTCTTCCACAATCCCATTAAACCAACATCTCCAGAAGAATCCTTCATGGTGGAAAGTGACGTTCTCTATCTACACAGAACACAAATGAAGTAACTTGCCATCAACACAAAGTACATAATTTAAATGATCACATCCAGGAAAATGTTAAAGCAATGCATTTTATCCCAGATAATAATGATCAGTAGCTTTCTACCTAATTCTTCTGTGAAGAAATAGGCACTCCACTACTATTCTCTCATTTCAAGAGGATACATAAGGCTACCCCCATCTCTACCGAGTACACCAGTATTTGGAAGAAGAAACGCACATTCTGTTCACCTGAACACTTCCCCACTTCAGTTGCAAGAAGCCAATAATCCGATCCAAAGGCCACCAAAAAGAGTAAAACCCCCAAAGCACCAAAGAGAGCCCCAAAAAAGATGGCAATATTTAGTCTCATTTTCAAGTCACTGGTTTCCCTTTAAATAAGAAATTCAAAAATGGCAGACACCTAAGCTTCCCAATTAAAAAAAAAAAGAAGAAGAAGAAAGATTTTTTGAGTAAGCAGGATCTTCTTGAGAAGCCTCTCCTAGCTCATGTTGTGGTGGCTTCTCACTTTCACCCAGCGGCTGGATTTGTGTTCCCTTTGCTCTCCCCTGGAGGGACTCCAGCCCAGCAGCTGAGAATGGCCAGCTATTTTAGGATACTGATTGAGGAGCTGTCTCTCTCCCATGGGGATCAAAAATAGCTGACCTTCCCTTGACTGTAGAGAGGAGTATCAGGAGCTGGCTAGAATGACCATTATTGCTGTTGGGTAATCCATATAAGTGGAAAGAAGATGGAGTGGTATGAAATCATTGACAGTATTGGCCCAGCATCTTAAGCATCTGAACAAGCTCTCCCCTTAGTCTAGAATGACCATGACAACCCCAGAGCCAAAGACACTTAAGACTCTCTTTGAAGACAGATAAATAATAGCTATAAGAAACCACAAAGAGTTCTCTTGAATACAACTGAAGTTGCAATTAATTTCTTAATTCCTTTTGGATACTTTTAGGATACAAAATAATCTGTGGGTCAAGTGGTCTAGCATAACATGTAACACAAAGTAGAATCCACGTTTATAAAGTAGACATTCGGATGCATACTTAAAAGATCAATAATAAAGTAACAAACTATTAAAGTACAAAAAATTACTTTCATGCTACATATGCCATGTACATAAAAACAGCATTTTCTACAGCAGCTCCCAGAGTTACTCCACAAGTTACTCCAAATAACTACCCCCAAAGTGGACAGGTTAAAAAAAGTCTCAAAATATATTATTTTATGGATTAAAATGAATCTACTCTTCTTTTGTTCCCTTCATTTTAAATAGCCAACTTCCTTATGTGTCATACTTGATCCTTATACAAACCACCTAGTGAGTCGACACTTTCTTCATGCCTTGTCATCTATACTTGTTCTCCTTTCATGTCCAAACATGCCAGACAGTATTTTTAAGTATTTGTGTAGTATTTTAAAATTTGTACTATCTCTAATATGGCTACTCTTCTTCTTTTTTTTTAATATATATTCTCAGCAATAACAAGAGTTACTGCATCTTCTGAAGAGGCATCAGCTCTACCAGTTTCCTTCACCACTTCTTCTGCTTGGTCTGGGATAGATCTTCAAATTCAGATTCGGTGAGGGCAAGAGATGACTCTTTAATAAGGATGTAAGGCCTCAGCCAGTTCCACCTAAACACAGCAGAGGGAAATGTCACAAATGGAATTCCAGGTCACAGAATTGGTGGCTATGCAGATTAAATGAATTTGACAGTGTACCTGAGCTATACTAATGTTCAAATCTCTTTTGTAAGAACCCCATGGCATGGAGTCATGCCATTTCTAGCTTGCTGTATTGAAGGACATCATTAACACTCACACGCCCCAGCCTTAATTTCTGCCAAAAGCTGCTTTCCTAAAGTTTCCAAGACTAATCCTATTCAGTCCTCTGAGATTGCACAGTACAAGTGTTCAATCCTGTCATGAGACAGAATTTTCTGATATTTTGAAGAAGTGGTCATTTCGTGCCTCCTCAAACCACAACTGCCACCAGACCCCAAAATGTAGGTCTTCTCTTTTCTAAGCCAAACTTCCTACTCCTTTAAATATCCCTTAGATTGGCACAACTCCAAATCTTCCCGCTGTTCTAGTTCTTTTTTTTTTTTTTTTTAAGATTTTATTTATTTGACAGAGAGAAACACAGCCAGAGAGGGAACACAAGCAGGGGGAGTGAGAGAGGGAGAAGCAGGCTTCCCGCCGAGCAAGGAGCCCCATGTGGGACTTGATCCCAGGTCTCCGGATCATGACCTGAGCCAAAGGCAGTCGCCCAACCAACTGAGCCACCCAGGCGCCCCTGTTCTGGTTCTTTGCTATAGTTTTCAATATCTGATTGTCGTGAGCATAGTAAAATATTCTGGGTAGAGTCTAACACCTTATTACCACCACCTTTCTGATTTGGAGGCTGTGATAAGCAGAGTAATGGTCTCCCAAAAATGTTCACACCCTTGTCCTGTGATCACATAATCTGCAAATAGGTTACTCTTTATGGCAATATCTTGGATGATACAGGTAGGTCCATTCTAACCACAAGAATCTTTCAAAGAAAGTAGACAATCTCTCCTAATACGGTAGTCAGAGAAGGAAATGTGACACGAAAAAGGGGCCAAAAGCCAAGTAATGTGTGTGGCTTCTAGTTCCTGGAAGAGGAAAGAACACAGATTCTCCTGAAAGCCTCCCTGAGGAAGAAACATAGCTTTACCAACACCTTGATTTGAGAGACTGCTGACCTCTGGAACTGTAACAACAATAAATTTGTATTGTTTTAAGCCACTAACTTCTTATCAATTTGTTACAGCAACAATGAGAAACTAATGCAGATACTATTCCATAATTAATACAGTATCAGATCAAATTAAGGATTTTGGGGGAGGGAGGGGGCTGAGGAAGGAAATATTCTTCAAGAAGTACTTACTGAGAACCTGTGAGAGTCCAGGCATTTTGCCAGATATTAAGCTTACAGTACACAGGCCCTGACCTGGAGGAGTTCATGTCCTAGTGGGAAAAAATAATTCATTAGAATGAACCACACAGAGGTTATAATAATGATCTTCTGCCAACCTAGACACATTCTCCTGCTCCCCACCCACCCCTCTCCCAACATTGGTGTGGCTATGTGGTTGTGGTTGTAGGCGCCAACACTGTTGTTTGGAGAGGAGGACGAATTTTTTCAGGAAGGTTTTATTTTATTTATATCACAAAGTTTATAGTAAAGATCTACGCAATAACACTAAATCTTTAACACATTCACAAACATACAGACATATTAACAATTAGATTTTTAAAATAAGCAGAAAGAAGTATAGGACTTTGTTATTGTTAAAATTAATCTCAATTTTGGTCTTAGTCACACACAAAAACCATCTTTCTGGACTAGGTCCATCAATGAATAATATTATCTTGCCATTTATGGTTTATTCAAAAATGTATAAGTATCATTATAAAAATGTGTTTATTAAATCAATTATTAAGTAACTAATTATTTCCACCATTCATTTGTACACATTAATTTGATATCAAAGAGTACTTCTGACATCATGAAACTGAACTCCTTTAGCTTCATGATTCCCATTGCTTATCACAGTGCTTGACACACAAGAGGCACTAAAATAAAATAAAAATCAATTTGTATTAGGACTCTTGGCTGAGATGCAAATACATGACCTTCTCAGCTATCCAACTGGCAATCCATCCCAGAAGAAATGGCCCTGATCTGGCATGGCCTGTTCTTTGTGAAACTTGGGGGGTGTGTGCTTTTTAGCGGGGTGTGTGCTTCCTGTGCAGATGCTCACAGACCACCATTTTGAGCATTCCCATCAGACTCTTACTGAGAAAGAAAATGGAATTTACCATCCAGGGGTCAAAAAGTGTTTCTCTTCTTTAGAAAATCAGACTATTTGCCTGTCATTTGCAACTCCTCTAATTTCGCATGATTCCTAAAATATTTCTAACAGCTATTCAGCATGTTCTCCTTGGGTTCTCTCAGCAGCCTGAACAATTACCCATGCACCAAGAAGATGGCTAAAAAGCTGCTAGATTCTCATCATCTCTACGGATTTGGGCAGAGGGTCTCTTTTTTTCCTTCACACTCCTTTCTAGTGGAAGGCCAGGTGATGAGAAGTGACAGACATACTCAGGCACCAACCTCAACTCATAATAATTCATAATAAAGCATCTCCATTGTCTATCCTTTATGTGACTATTGAATCTATTTTTATGTTGATATGATTACCACAGTGAGTCTACAAGGCCACGCATTAAGTATGGTGTCTCAGGTTTGATCCTCTGAGACAGCGTGATTGTCAAAAATGTGAACTGAGATGAATAATAAAGCTGATATTTGTGAGCATCTACAAAACTAAGCACATTAAATACCTTGAATACAAGTCAGTCTTCAGTAGACAAAATACGAAAC
Source organism: Spilogale gracilis (assembly GCA_004023965.1). Lineage (NCBI taxonomy): Eukaryota > Metazoa > Chordata > Mammalia > Carnivora > Mephitidae > Spilogale > Spilogale gracilis. Next base: position 20,903 of record PITA01006168.1, read on the forward strand.
AATCGCTTCCTCTTGATCACATGAAGATGGCCAGAGGTAAGCCAAGAGAGATCTGCATGTGGTCTCACCACCAAAGGCAATTCACAGTAATTCATGGGTCATGTTTCTATGTTTGTACCCTAAACATTACCCCATAGCTTTGTGACAACTTTCAATTGGTCTCAGTGCCCCCGAATACTAAATGAGGAGGCAAGGTGGCTGAGTGAATACTTGGGACTCGTCCTCCAGAATACAAGGAACCTGAGCAGGACAGCTGCACGTACCAGCTCCCTTCCCTGAGTTCTCCCCCACTGCCAGTCATTTAGAATAAGAATTTCACTGAATTAAGAAGAGTAAGAATTTTCTTTCATAAATAGTAATTTTGGGCAAATCACTCAAATCTCTGAGCTTCAGTTTCTTTTCTTTTTTTTTTTTTAAAGATTTTATTTATTTGACAGAGAGAAACAGAGCCACAGAGGGAACACAAGCAGGGGGGTGAGAGAGGGAGAAGCAGGCTTCCTGCCGAGCAGGGAGCCTGATGTGGGACTCGATCCCGGGTCTCCGGGATCATGACCTGAGCCGAAGGCAGTCGTTCAACCAACTGAGCCACCCAGTCGCCCCTTTTATTTTTTTATTTTTTTATTTTTTTAAAGATTTTTTATTTATTTATTTGACAGAGAGAAACACAGAGAGGGAACACAAGCAGAGGGACTGAGAGAGGGAGAAGCAGGCTTCCCGCCGAAGCAGGAAGCCCGATGTGGGGCCTGATCCCGGGTCTCCAGGATCATGACCTGAGCCGAAGGCAGTTGCCCAACCAACTGAGCCACCCAGGCGCCCCGAGCTTCAGTTTCTTATATGGAAAATAAAAACAATACTTGAGAGGATAATTGGGGTATTAGTTAAGAGTACTTGCATCAAATGTGTTGGTGCATCACCACATAAGTTTTCTCTTCTATCTTGCCTTTAGGTAAAGATCAGATTTTTACAGAAAAAATTAACAAACAATCATAATATAAAACTTCCTGTGATAGCCTTCCAGATAGGACTCAGGTTTATTTCAACAGATTAACCTCTCGCAAAGTACCCCTAATACTCCCCACACCCACATACATGGTCCTCCTTCCTAGGCCACCAGCAGCATTTCCCCCCAATCATTTCCTGTTCTGCTCCCTTCTGATTAGAAGTCTCTTCTCTTCCATCTGTCTGATGAACTCTTCATTAATCCACACAACAAATAGGTACCAAGTCCCTAATATGTGCTACATGTTCTTCTAGATGTTGAGTACCAGCAGCACTCCCTAAGGAAATTATATTACACAACCTATCACACTTTCCCATATTTGTTTGATTACACTTTTGTTCTTCTATAGACACTTTTTGAATCACTGTGTCTTGGAAAAACTTGGATCAAGGGATGTATGCTCGATGAATAAATTAATATATAAACAAATAAATAAAATCTCCATACATAATTTGCCATTATTCTTCAAAATGTAATCAAGAATGTTGGTCCCTGCATCTACAGTGTCTTCTTATGAAGACTAGGAGGAAATTCCTGAATGCTATAAGAAGTTCTGTTTTCACAGACCAATACTTATTTTTAATATTAGAGACACTGTAAGTCTTTATTCATTTAATATAATTTATCACATGTCTGTTCTAAGACATATTGCTATGTTCCAGGATGGTGACAATGAATAAACTGTGTTATCTAGCTTCAATGAGCTTATATTCTAATGACTCTGAGAGTGCTTCTCTTCTAACCTGGGTACTTGGAAAGCTCAAAAGCAAAATGTACAAAAGTGATGACCCAGCTTCCTACCCTTCCGCTACCTTCTTCCTTGGTTTTCTTCTTGTGTGATCCTGATTTTCTCTCCAACATATACTTATTTAACTTGTTATTTTATGTATGTTTATATAAGCTGCTTCAAGTACTTTTGAGAACAACATAAAGCCTTAACAATGAAGCAAACAACCATTGACACATTGTGAAATCATATATTAGAAGGCACAATGCACTCAGCTAAGAAAGCTGGTCTGGTTTTATTGTTCCATTCTGAAAGCTCCATGACCTCTTTGGTCATCCCTGTTGTTTTCCTTTCATCCTGATCGTTTCTACTATCATAATTTCATCTGGAGATCCCCCTGACTTCCTAGAAATAACTTTGCTTTTAGAATCTTATGTCACTTAGAGAAATTGTGACAAAAATATTTTTAGTTTTTTTAATTAATAAAAAAAGTTTAAAAATTGAATCATTAGCACCATATTACCAACAAGAGAGTGTGGTAAATTCCTTCATGTTTTCTATAAGTTAAATAAAACTTGACAACCAAAGTGCTGATGACCATAAACAATGGAAGGCTTTCATTATTTTGATCCAGTGTCTTTTTTTTTTAGTTAACTGTGTTTTTGAATTGGCAAATACACTGAAACTTAGCAGAAATCCCAAATCATGTTTAATTTGTGAGTGATAATGAGCAAAACATTCATTTTTCCAAAGTCATAATTTCTAATCCTGATATTTGCAATGGTCTTAATTCTCTCAAAATATCTAATTAAACTAAACATTCTCAAAATGAAATTAATTGTAATTCACTTCAGTTTAGAAAAAGTCAAGACAACAGGACCTAATAACACTGAACAGATTTGTAAACAAACATAGGCTATGTCAGAGATACTGTAAGGACACTGTAAGTTTGGCTCCAGAGCATGGCAACAAACAAATATCACAATAAAGTCAATCAAATGAACTTTTTGGTTTCCTAATGCATATAAATGTCATGAGCTTATATTCTCATGGCACTGAGAGTGCTTCTCTTTTACACTATACTATAGTATTACAAGCGTACAAAAGCATCATGTCTAAAAATACAATGGGTATACCTTAATTAAAAATAGTTTATTGTTAAAAAGTATGAATCATTACTTGCACTTTCAGCGAGTGGTTATCTTTATGGTAATTGGAGAGTCTTGCCTCTGTGCTGATGGCTACAGACGGATCAGGGTGCTGGTTGCTAAAGGCAATTTCTTAAAATAAGACAATGAAGTTTGCAACATGGACTGATTCTTCCCTTCAAAAATGATTTCTCTGGAACAAGTAATGCTGTTTGATAGTATTTTACCCACTGCAGAACTTCTTTAAAAAATGGAGTCCATCTTCTCCAACTGCAGGTATTGCTTTATCAACTAAATTTATGTCATATCCTAAATCCTCTGCTGTCATTTCAACAATCTTCACAGTGTCTTTACCAGGAGTAGATTCCATCTCACAAAACTACTTCTTTGCTCATCCATAAGAAGCAACTCCTCATCCATCAGTTTTATCATGAGATTGCAGCAATTCAAGTATAATAATAATGAAAAACTTTCAAATACTGTAAGAATTACCAAAATCTGATACAAAGACATGAGTGAACAAATAGTGTTGGAAAAATGGCACCAGCAGATTTGCTCGATGTAAGGCTGCCACAAAGTGTCCATTTGTTAAAAAACAACCAACCAAACAACAACAACAAAAACAACCTGCAGTATCTGTGAAGCACAATAAAGTATCCTGCAATAAAACAAGGTGTGCTTGTTTCAAACTCTCACAAGCTTCTCTAGACTGAGAATCCATTTTCCAGAAAGCTAGAATTTTTTTTTTTTTTTGAGATTTTGGGTTGGATTCTTTTTTCTCATGGAATAATATATTGTAGATCCACAATACTTATCTGCTATTCCATAATCTCTGAAAATCAAAAGCTATTGGCAAACAGACCTAATTGGCATGGAGGTGGTATATATAAATTATACTGTGAATTCTCCTGTATTTCATTGTATAAGTATGAATGCATTTGATTACAGGGCTTCCCCAGATTACACTGGGGGTTTTAGGTAATATATAACATACCATTTTTCCAAAATCCCCAAAATTCTGACTTCTAAACATATCTGGCCTTGGGTTACAGGTGAGGGACTCTGATCCCACAATCCTAAATGTAAGACAATAGACTGCATGATGACCCTAAACATCAGTTGTTTCCCTATGATCATTATTGAAACAGATTTTTACTGCCACGGAAACACTGTCATCTGTCTCTGACTCTACTGACTTCTTTTGGGTGGGGGGAGATAGAGAGAAAGTGGTGGAGGAAGTATAGAGGGAGAAAGAGAATCCTAGGCAAGCTCTATGCCCAGCACAGAGCCTGATGGGCTCAGTCTCAGGAGACTGAGATCATGAGCTGAGCAGAAATCAAGAGTTGGGAGGTTTCTGGGTGATTCAGTCAGTTAAGCATCTGCCTTCAGGTCAGGTCATGATCTCAGGGTCCTGGGATCAAGCCCCACATCGGGCTCCCTGCTCAGTGGGAAGTCTGCTTCAAGTTCAAGAGTTGAACACTTAATGTACTGAGCCACCCAGGAACCCTCTACTAACCTTTTTAAATTTTGTTTTTTATGCTGGTTCTTGGTTCTTTTGTGTGTTCATCCCCACTGCCTTTCCCATCTACCAATATGACAAAAGGACAACATTCTGTAGTTTTAAGAGATTATTTAAAAGCCTTCTCCTCTTACAGGTAGTACAGAACAACAAACTCTATGCAGGTGATTAGTGGGTCTGTTTTTGTTTACTTCCACCTCCTTAACACCTACCAGGCTTGAGGTAGGTACGCAGGAAAATTTTAGCTGGTCAAATAACCATTCTTATGGAGTTGAACTGAACTGGGTCGAACACTGCCATCTTCTGGCCACAGGTAAAATTTGCATACTATGGTACACTACAGTCAGTTGTCTTGATTTTTATATAACACAAATATTGTAGTGCAAAGATTTGCTATTTTTACAGTATTTGATGCAGCAAACTAAGATGACACCACCAAAGTACCAAGGCCCTGATGAACAGCTCACACTGAACACAACTTCATCAAGATCCACTGGCTCATTCACATCATTAATTCAAGCTGTTTATACTACATTAAATTGAGGGCTACTTACACAAATAACTCACACAAAGGAAGTTATATTACATAAACATCCTTTACTTTGAAAAAGATTTCACTATCTAGCTCTGGATTAAATTCTGTAAAGAACTCAATTAGTGAGTTAAGTGCATCAGTTCATGAAAGAGGTAAAAAAATAACTTAGAATTTATTTGTTTAAAAAAAAAAACTCTACCTTCATTTGTAATCAAAACACAGTAAAACATTTCAGAAGAAAAACTGGGGACCAAAGGGGAATTTTTTTGATACATAAAACTAGAAATCAAACTGATATAATTAGCAAAATGTAATTATTACACAAAAACAGGTCTTAAAGGATTGCTATTTTGATTTAATGCCCTCATCCCTTTGTTCAGTTGTAATTCTCTCTTGAACGTACATGCTTGAGTGTACTCCATGTACCAGAAACCTGTGAATGAAAACGTTCCCCTCTCCTGTCCCTTGGTTGTCAAAGTGCTTTTCTTGAATCTTGTGTGCCATAACCTGAATTTTAACATAGAGAAAGATATTTTTACTCTTGCCTTTTCCTTACATACCTTTGCCACTGGGTGTTCTTTATCAGTAAAGATGAAGATGAACCTCAGATGACTTTCCCAAAGCAAAATGTTTAAACCAGCTCAGTGTCTGCAAGCCAGTTCTGGTTATGTACCCCAAAGGAAAGACGATCCAATCCACGGGTCAGAGTGCAAAGCGGGGAGACACATTCATGTGACCTTCGTGCTACCATGTCTCAAAGAGGAGAAAATAGTCGGTGTTGCACTGGTGTGAAAGTCCAGTCAGCTGTCTAGAGAGTGGCCATTATCTGCAGGACTGTTGAACATACTGGCATTTTCTGCATAGAGGGCTCCACAGACTGCTCTTCATGTTTCTCCTCAGCCAAGTCTTTTAAGCTCTAAGTTCTGTTAATTTAATTACACGTGCAGTATGGAGTAAGCACCTGAAAATCAGGACATATCAGGATACTCAAATAACACAACAGCTAAATAACAAAAATGACAACAGTAACAAAATAATAACCCAGCAGTACATAGCACTCATTTTGTTCTAAGCACTCTTCTAAGTGCTTTGGGCTTATTCACCCTCTCTTCACAATAACCCACTATAATAAGTGCTATGATTTCCCCTATTTTATCAATAAGGAAACAGGCAATTCTGTAGCTCTCTGTGACATGTTTTCTTATTATGCTGATTTGTGTGTCCCCCGCCAAATTCATACATTGAATCCCTAACCCCCACTGTGACTATATTTGGACACAGGGCCTATTAAGAGGTAATTAAGATAAAATGAGGTTACAAGCTTAGGTGGGACCCTAACATGTTACCCCAGAACATAGAACTAAAGCCAGGAGTTAGATGTTCTATGAAGATTTCAGTTCAACATCAGTTGTCAAAGCATTATAGCAATATACAAAAAGTAATAATTTTCCTTTTCACCTTGGAAGTTTAGAGCACCAGAAAGAATTTTCTGTCCACCTTTTCCTCAAGCAAAAGGTTAGACAAACTTCACATGAATGGCTTTTCCTGAACCCATGAGAGAACTGAGGTCTAAGAGATTATTTAAAAGCCTTCTCCTTTTAACCAACCAGTTTGGATCTCTGGGGAAAAAACAAGTGCCTGTAGGAAGAAAAAGGACCCAAGCATTTGCTAACCTATAGTGGATGAGGCTGAGTGACGTACAAGCCCCTAAGAATATTCAACTAAATATTTCTTATGAACTGCTATAGACCAAGTGTGGCTAGCAGCAAAATCCTACCGGTCCCACACACAGAGGGATTTGCATGTACTTATTCACATCAACAACCCTACTAGGCATTTACAAAGACTGGGGGAAATCTTCACCATCTCTCATCTCAGTAATGCCTGGGTGCATAGAGAAGTAGCACTGCCAAACTCCACTGAACTGCCTCCCCTCTAGAACAAAAGCCTTAATCTGTGTGGAGAAATAAAACACAATTGTCACACTAGGGCATCAGTGAAAACCTATTGTAGCTGACAAAAAGATTTTTTTCTTAAAAATAAGGAGGCGGGGCACCTGGGTGGCTCAGTCATTAGGCATCTGCCTTTGGCTCAGGTCATGATCCCGGAGTCCTGGGATCTAGCCCTGCATTGGGCTCCCTGCTCCGCGGGAAGCCTGCTTCTCCCTCTCTCACTCCCCCTGCTTATGTTCTCTCTCTAGCTGTGTTTCTCTCAGGCAAATAAATGAATAAAATCTTTTTAAAAAATGGGCATATGACCATGGATTAGGCAATGTATTTTTAGATATCACAACAAAAACATAAACAACAAGAGAAGAAAATGGACTGGACAACATCAAAACTAAAACTACTGTTCATCAAAGAACACTATCAGAAAGCGAAAGGATAACATGCAGAATGGGAGAGATATTAGTAATCCACATACCTTATTAGAGATTTGCATCTAGAATATATAAAGAATTTTTATAATTCAATAACAAAAAGACATTTCAATTTAAAAATGGGCAAAGTATCTGAACAGACATTTCTCCAAAGAAGATATGCATTGCAAATGGCAAATAAGCACATAAAAAGATGCTCAAAAGTATTAGCCAACAGCAAATGTAAATGCATACAATTACCATTAGATAATAAGTGTTGATGAGGATGTGGAGAAATTAGAACTCACATCCCCTGCTGGTGGGAATATAAAATTGTATAGCTACTTTTGCAAACAGTGTGACAGGTTTTCCAATGTTTAAACATAGTTACTACAAGCATTTTTTTTTAAGATCTTATTTATTTGACAGAGAGACACAGATAGCCAGAGAGCACAAGTGGGGGGAATGGCAGAAGGAGGAGAAGCAGGCTCCTCACTAAACAGGGAACCTGATGCAGGGCTCAATATCAAGACCCCGGGATCATGACCTGAGCTGAAGGCTAACATTTAACCAACTGAGTCACCAAGGTGCTCCAGAAACCATCTGGTATTAATGGAACTGCTCTATGTGCTCCATGTGGATGGCTTTCTGACCTGCTGACAAAAATCTTCATGTACTTTCTGATGGTCTCTGTCTCCCTATGCCTTCTGAGTATGGCCCACCACTGTCTCTGCTGTTCCCAATAACAACTATTCAGGGGTGCCTGAGTGGGTCAGTTGATTAAAGCCAAAGAAAGGAAGAAAAAAAAAGTCTTTTGTATGGAAGAAAAAAGGTCTATCATATGCAAAGTGCTAAACACCAAAGACAAAGATAAAAATCTTAAATGCAGCCAGGGAAAAGAAGTCAAATTACCACAGAGGAATAAGACTTACAGCAAGATTTTTCATTAGAAAACAAGACAGATGAAGATGATGGAGTGAAATTTTTTAAGTGCTGGAAAAAAGTAAAACCCACATGCCATTCCAGAATTCTATACCCTTTAAAGTGAAGGAAAATCAAGGCTAGTCATTCAATAAAAAGAGAGATTCACTGCCAGCAGATCTACACTATAAGAAATGTTAAAGGAAGTTCTCTGGCAAGAAGGACCATGATACATATTAGAAAACCTGGCCTTAATGAAAGAAATTAAAATTGTTCTTCCTTTAGTTTCCTAAAACATAGGTTTAGATTACTGATTTCAGATCTTTCTTCTTTCAGATATGTGCATTCAATGTAATAAATTTCCCTCTGAGTGCCACAATTGTTGCATTTCATAATTCTGATTAAGTTGCATTTTCATTTTCATTTTCATTTAGTTGAAATTTTTTTTTAAGTTTATTTATTTGAGAGAGCGAGACTGTGAGCAGGGGAAGGGGCGGAGGGAGGCAAGCAGATTCCCCAATGAGTGAGGAGACCAGTGCCAGAATCAGTCCATCCCAGGATCCTGAGATCATGATCTGAGCTGATCAAGAGTCAGTCTGCTTAACCACCTGAGCTACTCAGGTAGCCCAAAAATGTTTTTTAAATTTCTTATAAGACTTTATCTTTGAGCCATGTGCTATTTTGAAGTTTGTTGTTAATCTTCAAGGGTGTTGAAAATCTGATAATTTCCTGTTACCAATTTTTAATTTTTCCATTATACATACTTTTTCCCATTTTTCTAAATTTGTTAAGGTCTATTTTGAGGCCCAGAATGTGGCCTCCTCTCTTGTGAATGGCAATGTGAACTTGAGATGAATGGATATTCTGCTGATGCAAGAAGTATTTCATAAATGTCAGTTAGATCCAGTTGATCTTTTTTTCTACATTTTGAATATAGAACTTATGTAGGGTTTTTGGTATTTATCCTGCTTGGTATTCTCTGAGCTTCCTACAGTATGGTTTCTGTCATTAATTCTGGGAAATTTTAGGCCATTGTTACTTCAAATAATTTTCTTCTTCTCATATTTCAATTATGCATATCACATACTTTTAGAAATTGTCCACAGATCTTCAATATTCTGATATTTTTTAAATAATTCATTATATTTTATCTTTGCTTTTCACTTTGGGAGTTTTCTTCTGAACTATCTTCAAATTCAATGATTCTTCTCTGGGCTGAGTCCAGTTTACTGATAAGCACATCAAAGGCAATCTTCATTTCTATTACGATGTTCTTGATGTCTATCATTTCCTTTTGATTCCTTCTTGGAGTTTTTACCCTTGCTTGCACTGTCTCTCTGTCCTTGCATGTTGTCTATTTTCCATAATAGCCCTAACATATTAATCATAGTACTTTAAATCCTTTTACAAGACCTGTGCTATATCTGAGTCTGGCTCTGACGCTTATCTCTTCAGGCTGTTCATTCTTGCCCTTTACCATGTTGTAAAATTTTTTCTGAAAGCCAGACATGTATGTATTGGGAAATAGAAACTCAAGTAATTAGGCTTTTAATGTGTGGTTTTATATTAATATTGCCAGGAGTTAGGCTACATTTAATATTTTTATAGCTGTAGCTTCTTCAGTTTACTCCAGTTCCTTGTTTTTCCTTCCCTGCTGTCTTTCCTTAGAAAGTCCTTCTTAAATAAGGTCTATTGTCTTATATTTTCCTCAGTTGTAATGCACTATTACTATACTGGAGCTCTGTTGATATTTTCTTAAGTTGTAGGCAAGGGGGGAAATTTTATAACCTCATGATTAAATCTCAGTATTTTCGTGGATTTGAAGTCTTTGGACTGTGACTTTTAGAAGATACCTTAGCCTCCCCCACCCCCTTTTGTGTGAAATAAAAAGGTTAGAGGGTGCTAGAATTGTCTGTCTTTTTTCAGGTCAGATAAGACTCTGATAGTTTCCCTTCGGGTAATGGGTCATCGTGTGACCTTAATTTTCAGATGGATCTCTTAAATCTTGCTGGTTTCCAGTTTCTCCATCTTTTTTACTTATTGTAAGAATGTAAGCTGCAACTTCCAAGCTTTTTACATATTGGAGATGAAAACAGAATTCTGTAAAATCTTTATATAAATGGAATCCTATAACATATATATTTATTTTTATCTGGTCTCTTCAGTCAGCATAATTATTTTGAAATTAATCCATGTTGTAGTATGAATTCACAGACTTTACTGCTAAGTAGTACTCCATTGTATGGATTTATCACAATTTGTTTAGCAATTCACTTTCCGATGGATAGTTCCCAGTCTAGGGCTACTACAAATAAAGCTTGTATGGACATCTATGTACAAACCTTGTTTGGATATATGTTCTCATTTACATTGGACAAATATCTCAGAGTATAATTGCTAAGGTATATGTGGTAGGTGTATTTTTAACTGATTAACTTTTTAAAAAAATTTCCAATCTCTTTTCCAAACCATGTGGCATTTCACATTCCCACTAGAATTATTATTCCATATCCCACCAAAACCTTGTATAGTCTTTTCATGGGTAGTTATTCTAATGACAAATAGTCATTCCAATGACAAATGAGAATAATATATTAATATTCAGCCTTCCAGTCCATGATTTACGTCTTTTTTCATATCTCTCAGTGTACAGGTCTTTGCTCGGTGTTTAATTTGATCTTGGGCCATCTAAAATTATGTTAGCTTATTACACTGTTTCATGGATGCCAACAGAAGACATGGACCTCTGTATCAGAGACAAAAGACTTTATTACTCATGACATGACAAGCAGCATAAACATCAGTGTGTTTGTACCAGTTTCTCTTGCCTCCAAGTTTCACAGAGATGATGCAGCAGACCACATGGATTCTGATTCTGTGCAGGTAGTGGTTTTTAATCACAACTGATGAACACTGAGCTTATAAGCAGAAAGTCAGCTTTATCTTTGAGCAGGGGAAGGATATTACCTCTCCTTACAAGGTTTCCAGCTGTATGATCAGCTCTGAGAAAAATGACACAAAAATTAAAAAAATGGTTAGAGGCTTACCATCTTGGTGTGCCCCCTAAAAAGCATAGGAATTCAATAGGTCCAAAGTGGATCACTTCTCTGCACATTTTTAAATCAAATTTATCCATATTTCATATTTAATCTTTTCTTAATGGTTTTCTTCTTAAACTCTAGTTTCTAATTGTTGTTAGGATATATGAATAAAATTGTTATTTGTACAGTGACCTTGCATTTTGCAACCTCATTAACTCTTGGTTCTAGTAGATCTCCTGTAGATCCCTTAGTATTTCCTATATAGATGGCCACATGGTCTACAAATACAGACAGTTTTAGTTCTTCCTATCAAATCTGGATGTCTTTGTATCTTGCCCACAGCTGGAACACTCATGAAATTCACTGGAAAGCCAACAGCCAGGGTGTCTGCGGAAATGGCTAGGAAATTATCTGCTAGGGCACCTGGGAAATTTACTTGGAGACCAGCTAGGATGCCAATGGAATTTGCTATGTGCATGGATGCCAATGAACCTTGCTGGAAACTAAGCACCACTAGGTATTTCACACTCTTCTGGCTGCCATACACCACCGGGGCAAGAAGAGAGAAAAGCACACTCATCTGGAAGAGAAGTTCCTTCCTCATGAGGTATCCTCTCAGCACCTTCTACTGAAAAAGTTTAACATTATACCAGCTAGTAAAGGAGAAAGTTTGATATGGTTCTGCTCCAGTATCACATAGCAGAGCAAATATATGTGCATTTGGAACTGACATCATCAATAACTTTATCCACCTGATTATTAAAGCCCTCTGCAGTAGACATCCAATGATAGGCGTTTACACAAGATAAAAATATCTTCTATATCCTGTACCCCTTTAGACATCCAGCAATATTTCTCTTCTCTAGAATTCTTTTGTCATTTATCTCCTATGTCTTCTCCATCTAGCCTATTAGAAATTGCCCACAAATAGTGTATTTTTATTTTTGGCCATCTCTCACTCCAGGCAAAGTGACCAACCAAAGTGCCACTTGAGGGTCCAACCGATGTTAAGATTTTTCTTCACCACTCTACTTCAGAGTCACTCCTATGTAGTACTGTAGTGCTACAGCTGTCTACTTTGAGGTGGTGCCAGAATGTCATGCCTATCATTTGTAAACCAGCCTCAAGACGTTTTCTTCCTCAGTCAGTTGATTGTAGTAAACTTCTAACGGGCCATGGAGGGATGGAGAAGACGGTGCAGTAGGTGTGTCAGTATTGAAAGACTGCTGAGTCAAGCCACCTGCTCATGCAATTTGCAATTTCTGGAACAGCCCAATACTGATTTCCATTTCATGATGTGCACATACAACCTTATGTCTAGGCTTTCATTTCCCCTGCCTAAGGAGACATATCTAGAAAATCTTGCTAAGGTCAATGCCAAAGAAATTATTGCCTATGTTATATGTATTTTATGGTTTCATTTCTCACATTTAGATCTTTAATCCATTTTGAGTTTATTTTTGTGTATAGTGTAAGAACGTGGTCCTGTTTCATTCTTTTGCATGTAGCTGTCCCAAGCAAAGACATTTTAAGCAGGCTTTTTCAAAGGATAATAGTCAGGCCTGCTATGTTAACTCTTTTCTGCACAGTAGCTTAGGGTAGTTTCCTGACAGACAGGCACTGAGTCTCTGACAATTTTCCCTGGTAGACGACATTTCACATGTGTCACAACTCACAGCTGAAAGAATTCATTATGTCTTGTGTGACTCCACTGGAATAGGACTCTTGGAAGCTTGTAACTATTTTTCTTTAGACTTCATCCCATGCAAGTCACTTTGCTGATTTTGCTTTGTGTCATTTTCCTGTAATAAATCTTAGCTGTGACTATATGCTGAGTCTTGTGAGTTCTCCTAGCAAATCGCTGAATCTAAGACATGGTCTTGAGAATTACCAGTACAGCTCCATTTTTACCGGTGGGACACAGTGGCATTTTGAGTCCCTCGTGATTAGTGTCACTCTGGAACCAATGTCTAGAAATTCTCCAAAGATCTGGGTATTTCCTTTTCATAATGCCCAGTCTAGTAATGGCTACAGGCTATGTAGTGGAAAGTATGAAGGAAGACTTATGGTATATACTCATGTGAATGCATCAAGATTCCTTCTAAGGTTACCTAGATCCCCTTGAGTCAAGTGGCTCTGTTTGTAAACTGATTTATGTCTACTGGGTGAGAGGTTTTGATTCTCCTGTGACCAGTCAAGTCAGGATTTTGGGTACCCAATCTAGAGTTTTTTTTCTATTATATAGCTCAAGAAATACTTTAGTAGACTATTTCATTCTCAGGGATATTATGGTCAATTATCTATAGTCAAAAATCCCTGAAAGCCAGGGCATTCTGACTACTGACACACGCTGTCTTTTATAATAAATGAGCCCAACTTGTCTTTGATACCAAAGTGCTGCCATCTGGCCTCTAATAATCTGGAATCTTATTACCTCCATCTAAACCAGGGAACTCACCTCAAAAGCAGTATCATCCATAGCTACACCCAGCCTAAAAAGAGAGCAATCACAAACCTTTCCAAGAATATAAGAGTTTCTCTCTCCAACATAATCCTCAATGCCTTATTAAGGTAGTGCCTTCTGGGCCTTTCAATGGAATATATTTGGGGGTTAGCCCTGCAGATCATACATTGCAAATCCACTCTAACATTCTCATCTCCCAAAAGTTTGGATCCTCTTTTTCATATTATGCCAGAAAACATCTGGCATCTCAAGATTGTTAAATGTAGGTCACCCTTGAGTCCCTGTTTCAGTCAACCAACCAATTAAGCTGTGAGAGTCACCTCTAGTTCTCCAAGCTAACACATTACATCTGGAATCTCTAGCAAATGCACCTTTATCAGTGAATTTTGCCTAATCTAGTGTTATATTTTTCCTTCCTTAATCTGACACGCTTAAATTCCCTACCCCATACATTTCCATGGTATGCTGATTATATATTAAAGAGTTTTTCAATTCTTTTTGTTGTGTGCTCAATTTCCTCGGAGGTCAGTGTCTACCTGCCCCCTGGAACATGCTGAGATTTTACCCTGGTTATTTAATCTAGTGAACACAGTGCGTGGTTTCGATGGGTCTTGAAAAATATGAGCATTCCCCTTTCAAAGCACCTACCCCAAATGGGTTAATCACAAAAACTTTAAGCACAGGAAGGCTAGTTTCCTCAGATACAAGAGGACAAACTACTTCCCGCGGCAAAAGAGGCTCAGAGTGACTTGGGGGGGGTGTTCAAGATTGTCAGTTTCATCTGGCTCCAACCACATATCTCCCTTCTAAATTTCAGTATCTCACTCTTTCCTAAACAGTACCCTAACTTTCACATGACAAGCCCTGCAAGATAGAATCCAACAGATGTCGTCATTTAGCAACCTGCACAATTAAACTGAGATTTTCTTGAAAATCTCGGACTCTTTATATCACAGCAAGAAAGGAATACGTGCTGAAATAAGTCCCTGAATAAAAGAGAGGCCAGTAACCACAGGGAATATTAAGTGCTCACATGTGTCAGTCACTGTGCTAAATGACTGATACCATCTGCTGTCATGCACTGCTTACTTCCTTTCATTGCACTCAGAATAAAACCTTAATGTTCTACCAGGGCCTTTTATGTCCTGAATGATCCTACCTCCTGTCTCTCTGATCGCTCAGTCTGCAGCCACATATACGTCCTCAATCTTTTGAGCCTACGTGTCACCTCTTCCAAGCGACCAAAGGACACCAGCTCCCCCTCCCTTAGCCTCCACCTGGAGACCATGCTTTTCTTCTACCGTTTGTCACCATATTGTTTTATTTATCGTGTTCCTCTTCTCTCGTGTCCTGCACGTTTATTATTTAACTTATCGTGTTTATTTACTGTGCGCTTATGGTGATTACTCCCGGAAACTGTAACCTCCCCCTCGCGCTCAGCAAGCTTTTGCAGGATTCTCACAGCTCTCTAATGTTAGGGTACCTTACTGCCGCCAGCTTTTCCAACAGACAGAATGAAATTTGAAGGGGCCATGGGCACCACTCCAGGTCACTGAGAGCCGACTACAACCTAAGTCTGTGGGTCTCCCGATGCGGACGGGCGCGGGGGGCGGGGGGGGGGCTGGCCGCCCCTTCAGGCGGTCCCACATTCTGTGGTGAAGCTCAGCACAGTTCCCTCCCGCCCTCCAATACCAGAGGCAGTCTTCCCCCCAAGGAAAGGCAGGGCATTATCATTACCATCACAAAACTGGCGCGTCCCTCACAACGCGCTGGCGCTCGCTCGTCTTCACCGCTTCCGGAGCCCGCCGCGGCCGCGCGCAGCCACGCCCCGTAGCCCGGTCGCGCACCCCTCTGCGCAGGCGCACGCCGCTCGCTTCCGCTCGGGGCGGGGCTAGCGGGCGGGGGTAGGTTCCTGCGGCGGCTAGGTGTTCCGCCCCCCCGCCCCCCACACTCCCGGGTGAGCATGGAGTCGGGGGGTGTCCGCGGACTGGGCACAGCGCGGGGGCAGGCCTCGGCGACCCCGACGCCAAGGCAAGAGTCGGGGACCAGGGCTGAGGCGCAGGCTCGCGGTCCCGGTGCCGTCGGAGCCCGCCGTTTCCTGCTCTGTCTTTACCTGGTGGGCTTCTTGGTGAGTGCTGGGGCTGGGGGCGAAGGGCGACTGCGTCCTGGACCTGGAGCCCGATTGGGGGTGGCTTTTTTCTTGAAGCCCGGGTGGTCGTAAGGCTCAGCCAGGGCTGGGAGCTGCGATCTGCCTGGTGGTGCTTTCCTACCTTTAAAGCCTCGTTTTTCCCCAAACCCCTTTCACTCTGCATCAGATGACATTGCTTTATTGCCCCTCGCGGGACCCAGTCCGAAGCGTCTCTGCCCTTCCTGCCATTTAAGACGCCCCCAGCACCAGCATCTAGTGTGAGTGAGCCGGGCTCACGGGTGACCCCAGGTGTCACATACTGTGAAAGGTACAGAGCACGCAGGGTGTACAGCGGGGCTCCTGGGCAAGTTTAGGAAAGCCCAGTTGTTCTGACGTCTGTAGGTGTGTTAGTAATACACAGGCCTTTTTTCCAGGCCTGGTCGGGAAAGTCACTGTTGATGACCCCACCTGGGCATAATTAGGCCCATTTTTCATTAGGGTTCCTGGTAGACTGAAATGTTTAAAAATACAAACAACAGTGAATTAAACCCATATATGCCTTTCAACAAACTGCTTACAGGACAAGGCAGGTTTGTTTTTTTTTCATGATGTGTGTGTGTCCTGGTTTAATAAGGACAATTAATTATGAATGCCCCGCCTAAAATGGAAAGCTTAGAAAGATGTGTGTATGATAGGGGAAGTTATCCATACCACCATTATTTATTATTCATAGATTTTCTGAAAACCTTTTATATAGTTGGGGCTGTGGAGCTCCAGTCCCTGTAATACACAATCCCTGCTGGGAAGAACTTAACATCTTTTCAGAAAGCTTGTGTTGGTAGTTCATGGGCTATCGTGTGCAGGAACCCTAGATCCAGCTCCTCACTCCTCTCCTTCCAAGTCTAGACCTGGTTCAGTTCCCCCGGTTGTGAGCTGGTCCAGGCCAGGTTAGGAGAGAACTGGGACAAGGACCCAGTTTTCCTCTTGGCAGAGACTGAGACTGTATCTTGAGGACAAAAGGAACTGGTCAGATTAAGTGTCACTGGCCCAAGAATGGCTTCAGAGGCCTTGACTAGTCCCCAAAGGCACTAGGTCCTGGCAAAGAAGAATTACTGTTTTCTGCCCAGGTGCAGGTTAAGACCACTACTGCACAGTATGTTAGCCTCCCTAGAGTTTGGATACTGAGCCATTAGTCTGTGACCATGAGTCTGTAAAAGTTTAATGTTGACTTAATAGTTGTTAAGACAATGATGAAAGCATTTCCCAAACTGCTGTAAACACAGCACCATGCGGCACTCAGGGGGGCTGTGGTGCTTCATTTCAGAGCCTGGCATTCCTTTAATCTTGGTTCAATCTCAGGTTGCAGATAACCCCTTCCACGTTCCATTCCAGCCATCCACAAAAAATTCAAAGCTATGGATGGTGAGTGGTCCTTCGCATTTTGGGGGAGACTTGGCTGCCATCCAACCTTTGGTGGGAGCTGGGGATTGACTATAGGCGACTGCCTCCCTCCCTCAGACAGTACCACTCTCTGGTACTGCCAGATGAAAAGACTTTGGACCCTCACCTGGAAAGTCCAGATTGGGAGTTCAGAGAAACCAGCATGACCTAAAATTCAGAATATTTTGAATGTTTGAGATGAATCCACAGGTCATTCATTATAGTTGGCCTTGCGGTGCAGATTTGAATATTCAGAGCTTCTCCTTTGTTGTGTACAAGCCGTGCACACAGCGAGTCTAATTTAGCAAACCTGATGTAAAGTTTTAATAATTCGTTCAGGAGAGTCATTAGGTCTCTAATACATTCAGGAGAAAATGTAAGATTTCCCACAAGGTAAAGAGAGTAGAGATTTTTTTTTTTAATGGAAAATGTTGTAAGCAATTAAAATATGTGCAGCTTTGGATATCCTTGAAGGATCTAATGGCTCTTTGTTAGGTAACATCTAAGGAATATTATACATAACTTCTTTATTAGTTTTAATATATTTAGAGTTGTAAAGACCCCAAAGACTTTTGGGAAAATGGTTTCAGATTAATAAGAGAGGACGGGAACAGGATTAAAGAAGTCATTTACCAAAGTGTTCTCTTTTTAGTTATCTGGGCTTCCAAGTTTTAATTTGTTTAAGAAGGAAGATGGCCCTCTAGGCCCCTTTTGGTTAGCATTGTAAGATGGTGCTAAGATATATGATTTCAGTCCCTTCTTTCTTCCAGATACATGCTGAGATTCATATTTTATTTCATGAGCTATAGTGAGGTCTCTTATTCTTTCTTACTGAGGCAATTTGCTATTCAAGATATTCAATTTGCTTTTTCCTACCTTGAAAAAGATCCTGGAACTTTTTAGTGTATTCCTCAGTTTTTGTTGAGAGTGTAGATGTTCCAAGAAAGGTTTAAGTGGTCCCCTCTCACCTGATTTACTTATAACCGGTTACAAGCATGTGACCAGTTGCCACATTCAAAGTGCATTCAAAGCCCGTGGTTTTGAAGAAAGTGTGGATTCACAGGAAGAAAGGAGTTGCCTTTTATAGTAAAGGGGAAGACAATTTTAGAGCACAACTTCCTGAAAGACAGTTTTAGAGCACCACCATCTTTGGAAATAGCTAGTATTTTTCAGGCTCAGAAAGCATTAAAATAATACTGATCATCAGTTATTGTTTATGAGTCTGTTTTCTTATTACCTGCCATAAATCTCAGCCTACTTAATTATTTCTCTCCCGTCTTTTCTTTGTATGTTAAATGACAAGGGGTATTGGGAATTTTTTGGAAAAAAAAACATCTTTTTGGACAATTGAATTTCCTTTTCTGAAAGATGCAGAAAATTCAGTAGGTAACTGATGTATTTGGGATCTTTTAGGTGATACTGTACATCGGTAGGCTGAGGAAACAAAGCTGACAGCAAAGTCCAAAAGGCATTGGCTTCAACCCAAAATAAATTTTAAGTAATCTTAAAATCAAAATAGTAAACTGTAGTTCGGGTAGTATAAATTTATAAACTACTTGAGAACGCTAGATAGTAAGTATATGGCCATCTAAAGATGTAACCATGGGAGAGGGCCAGGAAAAGTGCATTTAGAGGTTCATGTTTCTAAAATTAGGTGAATGCACAGCCACCAGGGGAAGGGACAAGCAAAAGATTAATTGTGGGCCCAAAGAAAAAATATTTTCCGTGCATTTCTTTCTATTTAAACCAGATTATAGGCGGCGCCTGGGTGGCTCAGTTGGTTAAGCCACTGCCTTCGGCTCAGGTCATGATCCCGGAGACCCGGGATTGAGCCCCACATCGGGCTTCCTGCTCAGCAGGAAGCCTGCTTCTCCCTCTCTCACTCCCCCTGCTTGTGTTCCCTCTCTAGCTGTGTTTCTCTCTGTCAAATAAATAAAATCTTAAAAAAAAAAAAAAAAAAAAAAAAAAAAAAAAAAAAAAAAAAAAAAAAAAAAAAAAAAAAAAGAAAATGGCAAATGACCTTTTAAAAAAATAAAAAATAAAAAAATAAACCAGATTATAAGAAAAGGAATTCCAGTTGAATATAAAGAAAACGTGTATGTGCGATGTGGTTTCCATCTTCGAAACCAGTTGTTGCAAGTATCCAAGTGAAGTAGGAATGAGAACAAAACTTTAAGGAAAAGTTAACAATCCTTCTGTTAACTCAGAATAAATACCTAACAAAAGTGATCAGTACTTATCCCAAGGACTGAAGAAAAAGAGAAGATATGTTTGAACTGCTGTCGTGTGTTAGACCTTTCTCAACCATTACATCTCTTAATGTATTTTGTATTTCTACCAGACAGGTGTTATTATTCCCATTTTACAGATGACAGCACTGATGCTTGGTGACATTAAATAACTTTCAAAGCACACATGCTTAATATAAGGGAGCTGGAACTTAGAACTGTCTGACCCCAAATGCCATGCACTTTCATTGACTTAGCTACAGAACACTGGCTTTCCCCATACCCCATCCTTCTCTCTCCATCCTGCCTTGCTGAGACTTTCTTTTCACATACTATTTTTAAGGCTATAAGCCGCAGATTAGTGTCCTTCCCTAATTCCAGGAGGAAATTCATATTATGAAGCAAGTGCTGCTTTGCCAAGAAATATGCATTATCCCTACCACCTTTCTCACTTCATTACACACAATTTTTTTTTGGGGGGGTGTTATTTGAATGACTTCCTCCTTGTGTATTAAGGATCAATCACAAGAAAGCTACGGTTAAAAAGATTCTAGGTCATGGTGATTAGGCATTTACAGGTAGGCACTGTTATAACGCATTATATTTTGCTTCTTTGATAAGTTTAATCTGATGGGCATCGCATACAAAAGAATACAATTATGATTCCTTGTTTGCTCAAAATTTAGATACTCGTTTTATTTTTTTAATCCATTTGTTATTAGGATTGCCCCTTTAAGAACACCTAAGCGACAGTTTCTAATTTGAGTTGATTAGTGTTTCGTTGTTTAGGATTTGTTTGGTGTCAGCATGGTCGTCCCATTATTGAGCCTTCATGTCAAGTCTCTTGGAGCAAGTCCAACAGTTGCCGGAATAATAGGTAAGTGGTTAATATCGTACATTTTCAGAGCACTGAATTTTCAATCCTCTGGACTAAGAACCTAAAAATAAATCAGTCTTGTAGCTGAATATTATCCAAAGGTAAATTGACGGTGGACTAAAAAGGAATTTTTAGAATACTTAAAAATGTTACTCTGGAGCAAACGTAGCTCATCTTTTCCTAGACTGAGATCCCACCCAGGCATGCCTGAAGTTCTTTTAATAAAAATTGTATTGCTTTACCTTTCTAACTGAACAATAGTGGAGGGATTCTCCGTTTTAAAAATGGTCTTTTTTTCCGCTTGATGTTTTTCTCTTACTTTCTGTGTAATTGTTACCACATTGATCCATTTTTGCGATGGGTCCAGCTGATTTTCTTGATGTCACTGATGTGTTTTGTAGGCTCCTCCTATGGCATTTTGCAGCTCTTTTCCAGCACACTGGCGGTAAGTTGTCTCCCATCTGGCGTCACATCTCAGTCTATTTGGGGGCATCTCCATGGTGGTGGCACGGTGGCAGTTAAAGGTGGTCAGTCCGAGGACTTTCGGTGCTCCTTGCTTTCCTCAGGGCTGCTGGAGTGATGTGGTCGGAAAACGATCTTCCTTGCTGGTGTGCATTCTGTTCAGCGCCCTGGGTTATCTGATTCTTGGAGCTTCCACCAACATTTTCCTATTTGCCCTTGCTAGAATCCCTGTGGGTAAGTTCCTGCCCTTGGGTGTGCAGTTTTCATTCACAATAAATCAGTTGTATGTAAGTGTATAACGAGAGACTACCCTACCAGTCAGTGCCTTTTTTTTTTTTTTAACCATTTTATTTATTTATTTTAGAGAGAGAGCACCTCTGTGATCAGGGGGGTATAGGAGCAAAGGAAGAGGGAGATAATTTCCCGCAGACTCTGCGCTGAGTGCAGAGCCCCACGTGGGGCTCGATCCCAGGATCCTGGGATCATGACCTGAGCTGAAACCAAGAGTCGGATGCTTATCTGACTGAGCCACCCAGGCTCCCCTGTTGGTCCCTTCTTGGTTAGAGCTTATGTCAGGAGAGAATAATGACGAGCAGTTATAACCGGAACACCAGCCACTGCTATTGATGGAGCACTTTGTATCAGTGGCTTTGCTCACTTGAGCTTGTCCGTGATGGGGCCTGGGGCCCTCCCTGTCAGTGTGAATCATTATGCCGCTGTGCAGACCTGTCTCCTTCCCGTCGGTCTCTCTACATTCAGTCAGTAAGAATTTGTTAAATGTCTTTGGCCAGCACTGTGGTTACTATTCTTTCCCTTGGCCAGCTTCTAGTTTTAAAATTGGGCTTCCTGACTTCAAATGGAGATTTCCCATCGTAGCTTTCCTGCAGCCTCCTGCAAACCTGGTCGTTGGTCAGGGGAAATACTACGATGCCAGTGGTGTGGCTCATGGGTTAGTTTCTGTTTCCAAACTGATCTTGAATGTTTCTGACATTTTTGAAATGGCTTTTGTTTTGTCCATTAACGGACACATTTTGTCATCTCTTGAGCTGCTGCTCGTGAATGCTGTCCTAGTGCGGCAGGTCAGCAGCCCCTGTGGAAGTTCTTTGTTCTCTCTGCCATTCTCAGTTGTTAGAACCTTGGAGTTTCAGTGTTTCTTTCTCCCCTGACTCAATAGAGCACTGACAGACTCAGCTGCCCTGGCGGACAAGTTTGTAGCCCTTGAGCTCTGCCCATAGTCAGTTAAGCTACTCCTTTTTACCTAGTGCCCCAAAGGAATAGAGCATAAAATAAGTCCTTTTAACATATAGTTGATGATCAGCTTATTTGGGATTTTCACACCATTTCTGTGACATACATACTTACTCTCCAGGTCTTTTGGGGTCACCCTCCAAAATTCATGCTGTGCCTTTCTGTTGACTCAAAAAACAAAAAATGCTTACGAAGGTCTTTGCTTTCAATATGAGCCGTCATCCTAACTTTCCCCCGTATCACACAAAATCCAACAGATGGCTGCTCTGTGTGCAATCCGGAGTCAAAATTACTGTACACACTTGGTTTGGGTTGCAGTGTGTACATATAGTACACTCCTACCATTCAACAGAATTTATAATGAATTCATAATAGAATTCATAATTCTAAAGAAATAGAGGAGATTAATCTACCCTGTATACAATAGGTAGAAATGTATAGAGAAGATTAAAACATTATTTAATACGAAATGAGCTGGCTTTGAGTAGTGACAGTTCTGTTCATATACATCATACTCTTGGCCAACAGGAGAGCAGTACATAAAATTCTCTCTGGCTGTGGGGACTTCTACAGTGCCCAGTGGGCCCAGGAATATGAGGGAGCTCTGGGGAGCCTTGCCAGGGTTGTGCCACACAATGTCACATGTAGGTTCAAGTCCTTGTATCCTGAAGGTGAGCCTGACAGAGGCTGAAGTACCAGAAGCAGACACACATTTTCCCCTCTTCCTTCTTTCCCATAGCCCAACCTCTGGAACATAACAGGAAACTAGTCCGGGTTACCTTCACCACAGTTCTCCTTCCCCAGGTATGTAAGGTGAACCCAACATCAGTATCGTTTCAGAAATAATTACAAGATTCCTATCAGCCCTCTTAGGAATCATCTTCCAGCCCCATTCTTTCTCACGTTTAAGGAAATAGATCTAGAGAGAGTCTCCCTACCTAATTCCAAGAGAGATTTCTAAGTTTGCTTTCCAAAGGGGCCAGTTACCAGGCAAATGCCCGCCCTAATATTTAGACACAGCTAGGTAGAGAACCCAGGATCAGCGTGCAAACGTGGTGTACAGAGTGATACTTCTTTCAAGGACATCACTGGAAACTGCTGTCTTGCATCACAGTTAGGAGCGCTTCAGGCCAACCCACTAGCAACCTGACCGAGTTGCTGCCGTGCGTTGATTAACATGGCAGGCAGTCTACGTTACCAGAGCCCATCAGTCTGTATTCAGCCAGTGGGCGTGTGGCTGCAGACAAGTCAAATACATCCGCAGAAAGCATGAGCGATACGAAACTGCTGCATACACTGTAGTCTCTTATTAAGTCTTGTCTCACCTTTCAGTTTGTTTATTCAACCAATTCACAAACGTCTTGCTCGTAGAAAATCAGGTGGTAGTGTTTAGATGACCACATCGTCATATTTTTATATTCCTACTCCCTGTCCTTCCCTGCTCTGTCCCTCTCTAGCAGTTATCACCTTGTATACACACATGCACACACATGCACGTACACACATACACATGCTCTGTGAAGATAGGTACATTTGTGTCTTCTTTGTTCTCTGTGCCTTGCATTATCCTCAGGGTCAAGGTCAGGGTTAATGGTGGACATTAACGACAGGCATGCAGTGAATGTTTACTCGCTGAGTGAGTGAATAAAGCCTGATACATCTCTGTAGACAAGCCACCACAGATCGCACTTGGCTAACAGAGAAAACTGGAGATACCGGACTGTCATAGTGGAAGGGGGAAAGCGGAGGGTGCAGGTCTTGGCTGCCAGGAAGAAGGTAGCCAACTACGACCAGATCAGGAGTCCAGTCACAGCCGGATGAATGTGCAAACCTTTGAGGTTCAAAGACAACGGAGACCAGAACTCCATCAGTGATAGAGATGAAATGCGAGATCGCATCCAAGATTCTTTTGGTCTGAAAAAAATGTTACAGAACATGTTTCTTATCCCCTTGCAGGTATTTTTAAACATACACTCTCCATTTCAAGGGCTCTGCTTTCTGATCTGGTTGCAGAGAAAGAACGGCCACTAGTAATTGGACAGTTCAACGCAGCATCTAGCGTGGGCTTCATCTTGGGCCCCGTGGTTGGTGGATATCTTACGGAGCTAGATGGTGGATTTTATCTGACAGCCTTCATCTGTTTTTCTGTCTTTATTCTCAATGCTGGTAAGTTGACATTTCATCCTAAGAAGACTATTTGGTGTGTGCATCCATATTGATCCATCCGCCTGCTTTACTTTTATCTCCTTACGCTTTGTTGTTCTTAAAACAGGCAGACTTTTTGTTGTTGCCGTTGTCCTACAGTTCACTATGGTGCTGTATTAGTTTCAGATGTGCAACTCAGTGGGTCAGCAGTTCTGTACATCACTCAGGGCTCATCCTGATATGTGAACTCTCAATCCCCTTCACCTTGGAATGGGCAGACTTATTTTTCAAAGTTGGACACCTCACCCCCTGCAGCAGACCGCCTGCCTGTGTTTCCGTCATGCTAAAGCACCCCTCCCTCCATGTGCCCCAGCCGCACCGGCTTGCTGGTCGACCTCACATACGCCAAACTTATTCCCACATACCTTTCCTGGGTCTTAACATTCAAGTGTCAAATATTTGCTTCCTTGGATAGGCCTCTCCTGATGATTCTGTTTCAGATAACTCCAGTTTCCTCATAGCACATCGGAAATTATATTATCAATTTGTTTTCTTGCTTATATTCTCTCCTCCCCACCTCCCCACACGTACCATTAGAAACTAAATGGCACAGGATAGATATCTTCTCAGTGTTGTCACTCCTTCCCAGAACTGGCCAGGCATAAAGCCAGTGTTAAATAACATTTGATGAATAAAAGAATGCTTACTGGACCATGAGCTCCTTGGATGTAGGGCCCGTTGTCTAAAGCCAAGAGGATAAACCTCTTTGCCTAGAGACTGGTACTTTCCTGAGCCTTAAAAAAACAACTTCATAAACAAGAGGATTGGTTCATGTTACTTAGTTTTCCTTAAATTTGATGATAGTCTACTCTGCTGCATCTTTTTGAGTCTTTGTATTCAAGGCTCCGGGTTGAGTGATGGACTACTTGTTGAGCTAGGATATCACACTCAGGAAACAGAGTTCAGGAGTTCAGTGTCAGTCCTCATCGGAATACTTTATGATTTCCTGCCAGAAGTTTAACCTGTAACCTCAGCCGGGAGGCAAGGTCTGATGGATTAGTGTAAATCTAGATAAAATACCTGAAGCCCATGCCCGGCTGGTGTGCCCAGGTACCTTCCCATATGAAGGAATGTGTTGAATGTGATAGCTCTCGAAGTCAGAAGTCATGGTATAAACGAAGACCGTGATGACGGGGTTCTGTTTTGGATTCTCCAGCAATGATGCTGTTTCATATCATACCCTAACCTAAGCCTGTGAATGGATCTGAGTCAGTCAGAGATAGTTCAGCCACAAGTGTTCTCAACCACAATGGCTAAATATAGTAATAGGGATTTCTTGTGCATTCTTAGGAACTGTAGAGGTCAGCAGGCCAAGCTGATGCAGGACGTAGCAGAGGAGAGCGATAGGGGCAGGCCAGCGGACAGTGTCTCACACCAGGCTTTGCCTTCCAGTGCAGTGAACACAGTGTGTTGCGTTTTTTTCCCTCAGTGACTTCGGCTGTTTTCCTCAACCCCTTCAACCCCTTCGGCTTCTCATATCCTCATTCCGATCGGCCACTTTGCCCGAGAAAGGCCACGTACGTCTTTCTGCCATGATTTCTGATTTCATGGTTAAGAGCTCAGACTCTGGAGTCTGAACAAACTTGCATTCAGATTCCTGCTGTGCCACTTTTTAGTGTGGGCCTTCAGTGAGTTGCCTCAGTTTACTCATCCATAAAATGGGGTAACAACACTCCCAGTCTTACTAGGATGAGCCCCAGAGGTCTTGCACACAAGCAGTTCACCCCAGTGTATCAAGTGTGCTAAGCGCTCAGTAAACCTCAGTTGCTATCATCATCATTTTTATTATTTTAATTATACTCTTCCTCTCAGTCTACTAGCAATAGTCCTTTCACATTTTTATCAAGATTCTGTAAAATGTCCAGGGGTCCTTTTAAAGATAAGAAGAGGTAGAAAGCCCAGGCCTGCATTCTTGCGTGGTAAGGTTTCTGTCATAAATGAGTCCCTGGCAAGTAATCCATCGACACTGTGGAGAAATCACATACACGGATGTGGTTGCCGAAAACAACATGAAGCGATCTGAATGGCCACTGATCACAGCTGAATTTAAGTGAGGAAGGACTGAAAACACCACAAGATGAGTCTGGAAAAGCTGTCCTTGAATGGCAAGCTGGAATTCAGTTTCAAGAAATTTGGGGGCATGGATGGGCAATAGGTTATTCTACTTGGATGGCATGGGATACCTAAACCGACTGAGGCAGGATTGTACCAGTCATAAGGATGGAGGTAGGATTATCTGAGTAGAATGGAGCTGCTCCGTAAGGTCATGCGTCATGGTCCGTGAGAATGGCACCCCCCGAGATTTTGAGGTGTGATTTGCAAAAACACGGTGGCCTCTCTCCCCACAAGCCAAGGCTTCCTCTAACATAACACTTACCCCGTTAATCCAATTGCTGTGTTTTACTTGTCCAAATCCCTTTTAGACGTAAATTCCTTGAGGGCAGGGATGTTATAGGCCTTGTCTTATTAATATATTCCTACTTTTTGGCACAGGCCTTAGCATTTAGGAAGCATAAATATTCAGTATTTGGATGAAGTATGGTTGGTGAATGGATGGGTGGGTGGATGGATGGGTAGGCAAGATGGTGGACAGGTGCGGAATTGGAAAGATAAGGAATTTAAACATACAGCATGAGAATTTCGATATTCCATGAAATAGGAAACTATCATTAGCTCTTGAGCTGGGAAAAAAGTGAATATTTTGTAGGTACAGAATTTTTGTAAGGTGAATGAATAGTGGAATTCCGCGATTAAAATGGAGTAGAATGGGCATGGTTAAAACTAGATTCAAAACTACAGATTAGTAAATGTACTAATACAAAACTACAGAAAAGAAATCTCATACATACACCCATGCATGTGCCTCCCCCACGGGGGCACCGTGTGAGTCCCGCGTGTAGCCAGCTTTGACAGACCCCGTGCTGTCTTACCAGGTCTGGTTTGGCTGTTTCCCTGGTGCGAAGCGAAGCTCTCCAGTGCAGAGAAAGGCCTGCCAGCTAGGAGGAACCCTGCACCCTGGAGGAGGCCAGACGGTCATGGGCAGGGAACCGCCATCCCCTGCCAAAGCACAGCCCGCTCCAGGCCTGCCGGGCCGCCCTGGCTGGAGGTCACGTCCACACTGCGTGACATGAAGAGTCTGATATTCTCCGAGATGTGGGACATCTTCGCGGTGCGCTTGCTGATGGCCGTGGCGGTCATGCTGTACTACAGTAACTTTGTGCTGGCCCTGGAGGAGCGCTTCGGGGTGCGGCCTCGGGTGGCAGGCTACCTCATCAGCTATAGCAGCGCGCTGGGCGCCCTGGCCGGCCTGGCGCTGGGGCCCCTGCTGCGGCTGTACAGACACGACAGCCACGCCGTCCTGCTGCACTCCAGCGCGCTCACCTGCCTGCTGCTGCTGCTGCACGCCTCCGCCCGCTCCGTGGCCCTGGCTGTGCTCTGCTCCTCGCTGCTGGCCGTGTCCACCACCGTGGGCAGGACCTGCATCACCGACCTGCAGCTGGCCGCAGGGGGGGCGCAGGCCAGCGGCACGGTCATCGGCGTGGGGCAGTCCGTGACCGCGGTGGGCCGGATCATCGCCCCGCTCCTCTCCGGGCTCACGCAAGAGGTGAGCCCATCTGGGCCCCCCAGCCTGGGGGCTGCCCTGGCCCTGATGGCAATTTTCCTAATGTCACTCAACAGAGCCCGCTATGCTGGTGGTGGTGGTGGCGGTAAGAAATTAAAATGTGAATAGAATGGAACTGGGTGAAAGAAACCAAGTCTGAGGCCATGAGGAAGGGACAGAGACCAGGAAGGGTGGTTTCCCGGCAGGTGTCCTTCACTGGGAGATGCCCCAGTCCAGCCTGCGGGGTCATCAGAAGTCAGCCTTTTCACTGGGGAAAGCATTAAACATTATGTAAAAGTCTCCTCTTTGAACCCCGCCAGTGGGGTTCACATTTTCCAGCGGGAAACGCTACCTGCTTCAGGACAAGAAGGTGGTGGTGAGATCACAGGTGATAGGCTCCCCCACTAAGTAAAAAATGGGGTAACCCATTAATAAACTGATGTGCTGGGACACCAGGCTTCATGTCATGTTGCATCAGCTAAGAGAGGGCTTTTCTGCTATAAAAGCCTAGAGCTTCAATAAGCGGCTTTATTGAACTTAGCTTGTACCTTTCTCGTTATAAGAAGGTTCCACCTGGAAAGCTGGGGGAAGATCACACGGCTGACCTTGGCCCCAGACACTGATTCTGGGGGCCTAAGGGAGGCCCAGCACTTCTTCATGGAGGCAGAAAAAGGATCATCCAGAGACATCCAGGTTTTGATTCAAGTCAAAGCCAGAGACTTGGTTGTGTTTCCTGATAGCTAACTCAGTTTGAATTATTAAGATTATGTGATCCCGACGTGCTACCTTCTCCTCAGCTCTTGGCAGTTACGCTCCATAATAGGAGAAACAAGTTCATGGAGCCTATCCCCCCTGTGTCCACTTTTTGGAGGCCCCACACTCTGCAGAGACCTGAGGTTGTCAGTCTGGCTAGTTCTCCGTGGATAGCAGGCATGTGCTGCTTCCGGAAGCCAGGGCTCCACTGGGCTGCATCAGTTGGGTGGTGGTACAGCCCAGTGGAGAAGACAACGCACACAAATGCCTTTAAGATGAACATCTCGTGCAGTGTTAGAGTCAGGTGTCGTGCCTCATCAGACAAATTTACAGCGTCTTATGTTGAATGTCTTTTCTTTTCTCTCATTTTAATACCATACTTGAGAATGAAAGAGCTACAGTGATCTACAGGGAAATGCCTTTTCCTAGGCCTAGGCTAAATGGTCATTCCAGAAGGAGCGCCCCAGGGTCCAGCTGAGAGGCTCAGAGTGAGGGTTAGCACAAACTCACAGGGGAGCATTTGTGTGGTTCTCCCTACTCGGATGATGTCATTTATTAGTATAATTATATTGGAGCCCCCTCTTTTTTCCTCATGCAAACTATTGAAGTTCACATTCCTTTCATTCTTTTTGATTGGTCTACTAGGAGATTTTCCTGATTTCAACCTAATGCATGTATAATTGTAAATGTATGTAAAACAGCATAAAAAATGTTTCTCCAGTTTTAGAAGTCGTGTATGGGTTAAAACACAAATGTTTATGATAAAGAATTAATTGGATATTTGAAGATTGTCCTTTCTCCTATCTAGCTACAAGGAAAATACTAACTTTTTATTAAGTGTTGTAATTGTGAACTTTTATATAAGCGCTTTTGAGGAAAACAAAATATAATACAAAATGGCGTGGCCCTTACGGAGCACACCAAATCATCGTGGAGCTTAGACTCAAAGGACAAGAAGTAATCAAGGGTTTATGCAGTGAAGTCGAATTTCTCCGAAGATTATCTTTTCTGTGCACTCAAAAACAGACAAGTTTCTTAGACATTCTTTAATGTAGTCGTCATTAAATTTTTGAAATCCTAGCACTTTATTTTTGAGGTTAAATAAAGCCTGTAAATTTATTAAGGCTTTACAGTTAACCAGAAACGTGGAAATACTGAAAACCAGGGTTGATCTTTATATAGAGAGTAGAGAAACATTTTTGTTATAGTCCACATTCATGTGGGTTTTTTTTAGATAAATATTACATAGGCATACCTCATTCTATTGCACTTCATTTTCTTGTGTATCATAGATACTGCATTTATTTATTTATTTATTTTTTACCCATTGAAGGTTCGTGGCAACTGTGTGTCGAGAAGTTTCTTGGCACCCTTTTTCTACCAGCGTTTGCTCAGTCTATGTCACATTCTGGTAATTCTCACAATATTTCAAACTTTTTCATAATATTTGGTATGGTGATGTGTGGTCAGTGATCTTCGATGTTACTGTTGTAACAGTTTTGGGGTGCCATGAACCAAGCCCGTACAAGGGGTGAATTTAATCCCTAAATGTATGTGCTCCAAGGGCCCCAACAACTGGCTGGTCACCTGTCTCTTGCCCCCTCCTTGGGTTTCCCTATTTCTTGAGATGCAATAATATTGAAATCAGGCCAGTTAACAACCCTACAGTGGCCTCTAAGTGTTCAAGTGAAAGGAAATGTCAGCTGATGTGGCAAACTTCCTTGCTACCTTATTTTTAAAAATTGCCACAGCCACCCCAGCCTTCACCAACCACCACCCTGCTCAACACTGAGAAAACACTCTCCACCAGCAAAAAGATGTCCACTCGCTAAAAGCTTAGATGGTGGTTGGCATTTTTTAGCAATAAAGTCTTTTTTTTTTTTTTAAGATTTTGTTTATTTGACAGAGAAACACAGCAAGAGAGGGAACAGAAGCAGGGGAAGTGAGAGAGGGAGAAGCAGGCTTCCCGCCGAGCAGGAAGCCCAATGCGGGGCTTGATCCCCAGACTCCAGGATCATGACCTGAGCTGAAGGCAGATACTTAACCAACCGAGCCACCCAGGCACCCCAGCAATAAAGTCTTTTTAATTAAGGTATGTACATTGTTTTTTAGACGTAATGCTACTGTAAAATTTAAAAGACTACAGTATAGTATAACATAATTTTTACGTACACTGGGCCACCAAAAAATTCATCTGACTCCTTTATTGCATATTTAACTTTATTGTGGCGGTCGGGAACCAGGCCCACAGTATCCCTGATGTATGCCTGTAGTTCCTCTTAAAATGTCTGATGTGTGGATATTCAGAAGTGTGTTGCAGAGCCAGCAGTGTCCACATTCCCCTGGAGCTTGTTAAACGTCCAGACACTCACCCCAGCTCGGACCTGTTGGGAACCATTCTCTACAAAACCCCTAACTGCTTTGTATGCACAGTAAACTTTGAAAACCATTCGTATGTAGACAGTATTTGTACAATTTATGGAATATGATCTCAGGGAAATTAAATCTGCTCAACTAAAGTTTGTGTTGTTTTGTTTTTGAGTTCTTGAGCAACTTCTGTAATAATTCCCAAGGTATTTAGGTTGAGCCACGTGAAACGGCTACTTTTCTAAGTCAAAATTACCTGCAGTTTCACATGGTTCAACTTAATTGTATGTGAAGTCTTATTTTAGGGACATTAAACTTGCCTGAGAAGCATATAAAGGATATGGCATTCTTTCAGCATTATACCAGCCGCAACTGCTAAGTTTTGTGAATCAGCCTCAGGGTTTTATGTTCTAGAAGACTTTGGCCCTCTCCATGGAGGGTAGGTATGCCTTTGCCCTCATGTGTCCAGAGAGGTGAGCAGAAATCAGGGTGGGGCTTGCCTAGCCAGGGCAGTAACACAGGCAAGGCTCCAAAGCCCAGGCATGGGGTTCTGTAGCAAACAGAAGGGGCGAGAATCAGTGGTGCTGGCTTCACAGAGTCACCCGATGCCCAGAGCCTACCCTAGACCTCTGGAACCAGACTCCAGAGTGCCCCAGAGTTGAGAGTCCCTGAGTTAGATCATGAAGAGGCTCATGGACCATGCTCGAGAGTGAGTTTTTATTCTCACAGATAAGGGGTAGCTGCTGAAGGATTCATGCTGGCAAATGTTTGTGGACTCCATGTTAAAGATCCTTCAAGGGCCGTCATCCAAGAGGAATGGGAGGGAGAAGTCACGTGCACTGAGGGAATCAGGTCAGGCACAAAATCTGAAAGGCCGGGGGACTGTCCGCTTGCGACCTCCGGGGAGACACGGGACAGGCTGGGGGTGACGCCCAGGTGTCTGGTCTGTGCGGAGCTCAGACAAGGTTAGCCTGGTAATGAGTGTTGAGACATTCTGCCCCGTCCTCCAGTAGCTGGAAGAGAACACGTGTGGGCATTTATGAGAAACTGTTCTCTGCATGTTCTGAACATGAGGAGACGTCTTTTCTCTGGGACACTTCTATAAGAAATGTAGACACCTGTGGTGGGAGGGGGCAGTCAATCTGCTTAGGGGAGATTTCAGGCTTTGGGGCACCTGCTATAAGAGGATAGCTTTTTATTTGGAATGTATAGTAAAAACCAGCATGCTGATTCCCCATGCCCTATTCCCCCTGGAAACCTTAGCCTTCCAGAAATCTCTGAAGTAAGATTCCCATAGATCTAGCCAGGGTGATGTATAATATAGCTCTTCTCAGAACAGGGTGATGGAATGAAATAAATTGTTTCTCTGTCCTAAAACTATCTTATTTTTCCCGAAGAACATGGCCACTTACATGGTAGTAATTTTCTTTAATAATACAGTCCCTCTAAAATTATAACGAAGTGTTATCATTTATTCTGAGTGTAGTTTTTAGGAGCTGTTGCTGCATCCTGACTATGTATATAAAGTCAAGGTCAAGAAGCGCTTGGAAATGTTAACCTCCAGGAACGCTAAAACGCATCCTAATGGGAAGAACAACAAGCTCTTGGCTTTTCACACCGTACGCTAATACCGAATGTGTACATAATCTGAAATTTATTGCACATCTTTGGCAAGCAAATCATTTTAAGATGACATCAGTAGGATTTATTTTTACATAATCAGGTACATACACAAATACTAACTTATTTTAACACAATATTTTGCTATAGATTGCTCATTCTTCCCAAATAGATCATCTAAACTCACCAATACAGGCGGTTGTGTATGAACACAATATAGATAATTTCTGTTTTCCTGATTCAGTACATTGTAAGAAATAATGCTGTTTTTAATTCGGACTTGCATACTCTCAAACAGCTTGTGCTGTTCCTCCAGGGGAAAAGATAATTATAAACATTAAGGAAGGAGGTGTTAACTGTTACCCATAACTATATAGCATAAACTATAGCATAGAAGTGGACTAAGGGCCTTGTTAAAATAAAAAAAACTTTTGATCAGCCTTGATTTAAACTATACTACATCCTGGTAAATAAAAATCTTTTTTTTTTTTTTTCCCAAAGCATACACCGTGGAGGGAAAAATAGTTAAAATACCTATTAATCGTTGCAATTTACAACATTGAATAGGAGATGACCTTTTTTTAGGCTTATCAAAGAATCTCTTCCATTTTGAATCGCTGGGACTCAGGTGCTTACCCAGACTGAGCATTATTTTTTCATGTGCTAGCTTACCCACCTAACCCTTTCCTGAGTTTGCCTAGTGGAACTCAAACCACATGAACGATCCAGAACGAACCTGATGTAATAAATGCGTTTGCTGCTGACTGTGGGGCCTGGCCTCGGATCTCCGGGCCGGCCCCGGTCTGTGCTGCGGGCCGAAACATAGGCGCAGGCACTACAGGCCAACTTCTGACTCTGCCAGGCGGTCGTGACACGGAGAAGAGCAAGCATTTCCTGCGGGTCACCTTCAGGGCATCTTCTCTGTGCCATCGTTCTCAAATGAACAAAGTATGTCAAGTTGTAACGCCTTCAAACTCACTTTCCAGCTAAAGGTAAGGACTAGTGGATGCCCAGTAGTCAGAGGTACATAATTATGGCAGCAAATACAGTAAATGGTGTTGAGCCAATGCCAAAAACTATGTGTTATTGAAAACCTAAAAATTTAAGGTATTGGTACAGAACTCTGCATAATCTCTGAACAACATTTCGTAAGACAGTGGATGACATCTGCTTAATTTGTCTTGCTCGAGTTGGCTTTCTAATACTCTTGAACTCTTACCTTTCACAAATTCCACTATCATGACCCCATATTAGCACACATGAGAATGGTTTTGATACATAAATGTAAAAATCGGGATTGGGGGGCTGTCCTGATTTCTTGTGATGCATTGTTTTCTCCGTAGTGATTAAATATCTTTATCTTTATTCCATCAAGTGCTTCCACGCATACTGATTTAACACTTAGATTTTTGTACATTTCACAGAAACCAAGAGAAATTCTTTGCTAGTATACGTACATAAAATTTCTGTTTGGCAAGCTGAGTTATCATATGATGCAGAGAACCCTCGTAGTGATGACATAACAGGACCCAGTGAAATTTAAAAAGGGGTAGAGGGGAGAAAAACATTCGCATATTTAATTCAGGGTGTTTTGTTGGCGGTCTGTCTACTGGGCGTCTCATTGAAAGGCATTTCCATACCACACAATACAAGGATAACAGATCCCCATGAAACATCTGTGACATGAAACCCCTGAAGTCAGTTTCAGCCATTCATAATCATCAATATGCTATGCAGATCAAAAATTCGATAATCCATTGACAGCAGATATATTAACTCTACACATAGAAACACCTATTTCTCTGACAAGACAGGTAAGAGAACTGACCACAATTTTTCGACTATTTTTAGAGGTAGTAAAATAGAATTTTCTTTGAAAAAATTATAGGAAGTTAGAAGACAGAAGGGATCAAAAAACTATGTACCATTGCAACATTAAAGATGTTCAAAATTAACCATCTGGGTGCTTCGGCCGCACATGTGCAGGGGACCACGTTTGAGGGGGTCAGCCACGTGTGGAGTGAATGACCTTGGAAAAAAAACCTGAAGGGAGGTGTCCTTTCTCTTCAACAAAGAGCTGTGGTCACAGCCAGGGAGCAGTTACCCAGAAGAGAGCTCTCTCTGCCTTACAAGTAGATTCAAGAAAGGGCCTGGTTAAGATGTTGGATATAAAGTACCAGTAAGCTACACGTTTTGCTCTAAAAGTTAAATACACACACACACACACATACACACACACACACAAAATCTCAGATCATCAGACTGCTGAGTCCTGAGCGTTCCTTTATCTTAACAAAGGGAATCAACATATAATGTTCAGGCTTGGGCTGATAATGCCAACACCTACTTCAACCAGACAAAGAAATCTCTACAATCAATCTTCAGAGAAGAAAGTCAAATGTGAACTTCAAACTAACAAAATATAGTTCTCTCATTTGTTTATAAAATGCCAGTTTTAACATAAACATGATTTGGGCAGTACGACACAGGGAAAACATACTGAGACATGTAATAAATAACTTGTCTATGCTCTTTATATAAATAAACACTCCCCTCCCCCACTTACAAAGCTTAGTAAAAACGAGAAGGGAATTTCGTCCCAGATGTTCTGGGGGCTTATACACAAAACGCACGTTTTTTTAAACTTTCGAAGTCTGGAGCCAATTTGTAGTTGTTCGCTAACTGGCCTGTTCCCAACAGTCGGCCCTTAGCAGTACAGGTAAAGAAAGAAGCCTAGACTTTGCACTTACAGAGAGTTCAAGTCTAGTTTGTTACAACAAATACAAAAGGCCCATCAAAATTCTACAGTCCCACAGGAACTTTGGTTGGATCGAGTATTGCTTGAATTAGGAGTCATTTACAAAAGGTTGGGGATGTGTCCGTAATACAGAAAATTTGGACTGTTTTGATATTTACAGGGTTTCATATTCTCTCCTGTAATGTCTAGAACTTAATTTTATTTGAGAAAAAGTACAGAGAAAAAGGAAAATGAAGTAAGATTTATTTTTCATTGCTTTTGTCATTCAACAAGAAAAGATGTAACTGATAATAAGATGATGACATGTGCTCTTTTTTTTTTTTAATTTACACAGTGTCAACAAAACTCTTTATTAGCTTTTAATCAGTGCAAGCTGAATTTGGTCTACCTGCTAAACAAGAAAAAATTCAATAAAAACTTCCATGTTTTCTCCTTTGGATCCAGAAAATTATAATGTTTATTATAATATAATATTTATTATTCTAGGACATGAGAAAAAATCAGGAAATTTATTTTTAAGGTCATTTCCACTTTAACCTTTCTTTTCATTAAGTTCTAAAAATTTACTCTTGGCATTCTCAAAAATATACATCCCATCTCTTGATGAATCGCATTCCTATAATAAAATTCTAAGTTTAAAATCAGTTTTAATTTCTTTTCACCAGAGGAAATAGATATATAATATATATATTTATTTATATATATAAATATTTTCATTTAAAATTAAGATATTTGGCACAGAGTCCTAAGCTTATACTTTTCAAATGATGTCTGTCCTGCTCTCCACCGATCAACGTGGAAGAGTCTGGGAAGGAAATTGTGCTCTTCATAAACTTGTACCTTGTGTGTTTATCTTTCCCTCTGCCTCACGCCCAGCGATCTCGCAGTCCTCCAAGACTGTGGAAGATAACAGGGTAGGTTGATTTCTCCACGTTGGTGGGGGTAAAGGGGGGGATTAGAGAAGCAGCCTTGGGGATTTCTGGGTATAGAATCTTTCTAATTCATTCCTGTTTTCCCACCAACGATACTGTGGTCATTTGTACCCTTGGCTACATCTCCAGTGCGTAACAAGGGGACTGTACGCGTGGCCTCGTTGTATTTAAACCCAGACACTCAGAGTCTTGTTCCAGTCCAGTTTTTGTTTTTTGTTTGTTTTTTTTATTTAAAGATTATATTTATTTATTTGACAGAGAGAGAGAGGGACAGCCAGAGAGGGAACACAACAGGGGGAGTGAGAGAGGGAGAAGCAGGCCTCCCGCTGAGCAGGGAGCCTGATG
This sequence comes from Spilogale gracilis, assembly GCA_004023965.1. Classification (NCBI taxonomy): domain Eukaryota; kingdom Metazoa; phylum Chordata; class Mammalia; order Carnivora; family Mephitidae; genus Spilogale; species Spilogale gracilis. The sequence goes on from PITA01006168.1 coordinate 57,581, forward strand.
TGGGGCTCGATCCCTGTCTCCGGGATCATGACCTGAGCTGAAGGCAGATGCTTAACAACTGAGCCACCCAGGCGCCCCTCCAGTCCAGTTTTAAAGCAGAGTGGTTTTTTTTGGGGGGGGGGGGAGGCCAATAAAATCTACAGTCTAAGGTGGAAATTCAAATATTAATCTTTAATGATAATATTCCACTTCTTGTCTTTCTGCTGTACTTTTTAAAAAGTACTCAGATGAGTAGCATCCATTTTTATATGAAGAATTTGAGTGACTACTGAGCGGGGAAGGTAACAAATTACAGACTAGTGCAAAAAGGAAAAAATAGAACTCCTATATTTTCCAAAGTGCTTCCTGAAAAAATCTCAAGACCTGAACTCTCACCAATTTGTTAAACATTGGAATACTGTTTGCATAAGCTGTCTGCTTGGAGCCTCTGACCTGTTGTCAAAGTTCTAGAATGTTCCACAGGAAAATTCTACAGCAGGTAGTCGTAGATGGGCGTGAAAAGGGAATTTCCTGCATCTTCCTCCCAGTATTGCACAATGTAAAACCCGCCAACGAGTTGTAACCAGGTGCTGCCTTGTCTCCCCCACATACAACATGAGGCCCACACGTTGGAACTTCATCAAAACTGCCACCAAGTCTGTCATACATCCTTTTGCCCACACAGCCTTTCTCTTTGCACCATTCAAACACAAACAAGAGATGGAATCTCTAGGTCACCCTCAAATGGAAGCATGAGGAACAAATTCAATGTAGCTGACTCAACTATTTCCCAGGAATCTGCGCTCCGGGAGCCAGGCCTTCGTGTCTGCCCAAACGTTCTGACTGCCTCCCCAGTCTGAGTTCACCAGGCACCTCTTCTCCATGCTGTGCTCTTCCTTCACCCACTGCCCATCAGCTCAGGATGGGGAAACACCTTGACTCTGAGCACATGGTCCACTGTCCTCCTGGAGCTGCCCTTAACGCCTTGGAAAAATGTGCAGTATTTTTAACGCCCTTCACTTACAAACTGATTACAGATAAACATAGGTTTTCATAAATAAAATTTGAGGCATATATGTATATATTAAAATTTTCACCAACACGGGTGTGTTAAAAACTTCAAGTTCTGTCATTCAAGTCCAATAAAGGCACACATTTTTTTTTCTTTAGGCTTGCGAAGAATACAAGTGCTAGTGAGAAGTCATAAAAGGCATTTTATGGGATTTTCTTTGATTTTCCTCTTCTTGGGTTAAGCATTCATCCCATCAATCAATGGCATGATTCTACTACCCAAAGGAAGTACTTAGATGCATAGAGGGTATGAAATGGATCTCACTGTTGTTTCAGGTTTCAGAGCAACAAACCCCAGCCATGCCGGGTCAGTCACCCCAGTTCTGCTTTGGCCGTTTCCATTAAGGCTTCTCGCTGCCAAATCGGGCTTTCCGGTTGCCGGGTTCTGATGCCCTTCGGACCAGCCTGGGTGGTGGCTTGGGTCGGATGCCTTCAGTCCCAATGTCTTCCTGCACTGGGCCAAACTGGCCTTTGGAGAGAAGGGGTTGCCGTAGCATGCCTGGGGTCTGGGTGCCCCCCTCTTTGCTGTGGGGAGCTGGGGGGGTACAAGGCTGACCCTGTCCGGAATCAACATCTACCTCGTTCTTCCATTCCATCTTATAAGACTGTGGAGCTTTCTTTGAGAACTGTTCCGGCAAGAAGCGCCTTGCTCGGGGCTGCAAATTGAGGACAGTGGTCCCAACATCTGTGTCCGAGTCACTGCTGTTGCCGCCTACCACAGAGCAGAAGGACAACAGGGGCAAGCGTGTTAGAAGGGATTGTGACTCTGCAACGCATGAGCGGGTCCAGCACCTGCTGTGCCCTCAGACCGAGGGGGCTGGGCAGGGGAGGTGGGTGACGGGGCTCACTACCTCCAGCCCCCAGACCTGGGCCTGACACACAATCTCTTTGGCCTTAATGTTGAATTTTCACGCCCACATTGAAGGGCTTAACGTGTGCCAGGCAACTGTCATGATAAGCACTTTTTAAATGCATTTACCTATTTAATCGTCACAACCACCCATTTGCCAGGGGAAGTAACTGAAGTTCAAGAGATATTAGTAAGTGGTGGAGCTGGCTATCAACGCGACACTCACGCGGCAGCAGCTGGGCTCCCACCTGCCCCACCAGGACCATCCAGGAGGGCTCCGCTCTGTGCCTGGCAACCACTTAGCTGCTATTAGGAAAATCTGTGTCTTGATCTGGAATCTCAGAGACAACCTTCCCCATCTCCTTTATGTTTTCATTAAAAGGCCGAAATACCAATGTGCCCTCTCCAAACAGTGGGAAGAAACATGATCAGAACTGTCAAAATTCAGGTCTTAAGAACTGTGGGCAGGCCAGCAGGTGGGACCTGAGTCCTGGGTGTTGGGTGGGCACATGGCGGTGACATGGCTCAGTGCTGCCTGGCCTCCCTTCTCATTTCTCATCTCACCTATCACCACCACCACCACAAGGAGACTTTCCTCTTCCTGGCTAATTACATAAACAACCAAAAATAAAACAGGGGTGCTCTCACATCCCACATTTTAATACCATGGTATGGTAATATACTACTCCTGGGGTTCACAGAAAATGGCTTGGCATCTGCATAAAGCTTTTCATTAAATAAAGAGATATTTAGACTTTATATGTCAAAGCTTTAATGATTTCAGGCAGAAGCAAAATTATGGCTGCCTTTATGAAAATATATGAAAATTGTAAAAATTTAACTACACTTGCAAATTTACAACTATCTGTTTACCTGTTCAATAACCACAGGGGACAGCATTTGCTTTTGCTTTCTTCAATAAAATCATTATGGAAAATAATGGACTCAATTATTTATAATGTGTACAGAAGCTCCATCCAAAAAGCTTACGATGCTAATAATAAGCCACCATGTTATTATTTTAGACTTGCAAATCATTAAACTCATTGTCCTTGATGAAGGAGAAGACTGGGGAGATTCTCTATTTTATGAACATTAGTAGATAAATTTACTTGTTCTGCTCCAACTAAATTCATTACCTGTATTAGAAATATTCTTTTTCTTTTGCAGCTTTTCTGGAAGCTTTGTATTTTTGGGTAAGGATAAATATCGGGAGGTTGAGGTGGAAGCCTGTGGAAAACACAGAAAATCTTATTGAGACTCTGTAGGTGTCATTTATCGTGTATCAGAAATTTTAAATCTTACATCAAACCCTGACGTTAAAAATTAAATTCATACTTCTCTATTCCAAAATTACTTTGTGAGGAACTGTGGGGATGGTGAATAAAGTTCCAAGCAATCATTATTTCACTTAAAAACAACTCAGTCTCTTCTGAAATGTAACAGAAGTCAATATTAAGGAAAATGAAAATAATGTGGGACCATTAGAAAAAAGAATAATGAAATAAAAGAAAACCGCTGAGTCTTCTTAAAGAGAAGCTACAGAGACACCTATTTATAAGAGTATTACTAAAATAAAAAGCATATGGAAAGAAAATACATGAAACGTCACATTTTAGTTTTAATTCCTTCAGTAAGTCTTGAAAATGACAGAATGAAAAGTATTACCATAGCTGATTGGCTGACAACTCAGATGCCACAATCTCTACTTTCTTTAACTCTTGATCAGCACTATCACATTTTAACACTTAAAAAAAAAGATGATCTTCTTGTTCACATATTACCCTTTTGGTCTCTGATGACCCAATACAGAATATTATTGAAAATGAGATGCAATCCTAAAACCGAGGCAACCTTATGTGTCAATTATACTCAAAAAAATAATAATAATAATGCTAAGATGCAATGCATGCTGTGTGACATCAATCGATCGTAATGTCACTTAAAAATGATTTTCCTTATCTGTGGACAGTGCCCTGGGCCAAGTGTCCCCCAGCGGCTGTGATTCTGCAGTCCCAGCACAAGTGGCTTGTAACCTCTCCCTGAGGTGAGGAGATCAACTAGGACTCTCCAAATGTAGCTTGGTCCCACCATGCTGCTTAAATCTGTAACTTGACTGACCCTTTTCTGTCCTCCCTGTCTCCCTCCTCAAGCACGCGCTGCCTGCTAACGTGACAGAGGACGCATGCATTGCTGGGCATAAGCAAAGGCAGCCTGGTCTGTTTCATTCACCCACATATTTCAAGTGCCTACAGCAGTGCTTGGAACACAATAGGTGTTCCAGAAACATCTAGAAAGACTTCACACAATTAATTCCATCCCAGAATCCTCATGAGTCAACCCTCAGCGGCCATCCTGTCAGCAGAGCCTCCAGGATGGCCGTTGGTGGGTTCCACTCTTGGAACCCCTCTTCCTCCCAGACGAACGGTACCGAGCAGCAGTTACCCTACGGTCCTGGTTCAGGCTGCTGTCTTTCCTAATGCTTTCTCGCAGACTGTGCCTCCGTCGGATTAGAATCTCCTTGGCCTGCCGCTCGCTCGTGTCGGCCGTCAGGTTGTGTCTGTTGTAGGACAAAGTCTTGAAATGAAAACGCAAGAGACATTTTATAAGAAAAACTGAGTGCTACTCCAGAGGTTCCAAAACGTTACTATGTCACTTTGGCTCTGCACCTGAGTGAGGCACTGAACCAACACGCAGAGCAGAAAAAATAAAGAAATAAAAAGCCTAAGAGTTAACATGCAGCAGTTCGAAAGCACTTGTCTCCTAATAAAAGTCTGTAAGTTACTGCTGGCTGAAAAGTGTGATCTTCATAAATCAGAAGAACGATGGAATTCCTCAAGTACTTCTGTCTACCTTGAACTACCTTGTATGTATTTAGCTATCACTGTCAGCTGGGGAAAGAATACAATTCATCTTTATACATTCTCTACTGAATAGGAATTACTGGTATCAAAACAAACCACTACAGGCCACTCGGTGGTGCCATGTCCTGTTGATTTGCTTGACAAGTGTTCACTTGTCATCTGGGTCCTCAAAGTGAAAAAGCTACTGCTCGAATCAGCAATACCCACGTGCTGGGATTTGAAGCAGGAAACTTTCCGGACCAGGGCTGTGCATGGCATATATTTTTAGTTTTAGAAGTTCCCTAAAATGAACTGCAATTAGTCGTCAAGATTATTTTCTGATAGAATAAATATATATTTCTTGGGACTATCTCTGTGCCCTGAAGTATATTAAGTCTCAAAGAAATAGGCGAAAGGGACAGAGAACAAGGCTCAAATCCTGCCTTGAGAAATCTGCTAGCTAGGTGGACATCAAAGGCTAACAAAGTAATATACATTATGAAATGTTGGAACTGTGTGGTATGGGATGAGCTCCAAGTGCTATCCCATGGAAAGACAGGGCTGGGACTCACACAGGGCTTGTTAAGGAGACCTGAAAAATCGGAGGATGGGGAACAGTCGACAGGAACCAGTGGGCATTCCAAGTGGAGACAGAGAAGAGAGGAACAGGCCAAGGAAGGAAGACAGAACTTGGGCATTTTGGGGAGGGGAGGGAGAAGTAAGGTCGGCCGCAGTAGAGCTTGGAATCAGGGATCCCAAATTCCGAAGGAAGAGTTTAGCCTATAAGCCACAACTGTTGTTTGTTTCATTTTAAATAGGAGAATGCTGCCCTTAAACGTGCTGTGGGGAAAATGGCGGAGCAACAGTGATGAGTGATGCAATGAGGACCGACTCTGGGGAGGCCAGCAACAAGGTAAAAAATGACCCCAACATGAGTGGGGAAGGCTCCTGACAGACTGTGGACTGTGTGACACCTCCCCCCCCCCCACAGTACCTTAATTTGTTCCTCTGTAAAATGGAAACAATAGTAACAGCCCTTGGAGGATTGAGTTAAGACATGTTGCACATGTTGCATGGCCAACTGTATGCACTCTGGAAATGTTAGCTGTATTTTTAGCCAGTTGGTAGAATGAAGTGTTAACAGCAGGGGCACCTGGGTGGCTCAGTTGGTTAAGCATCTGCATTTGGCTCAGGTTGTGATCTTGGGTCCTGGGATGGAGGCCCTCATCGGGTTCCCTGCTCAGGCGGGTGTCTGCCTCTCCCTCTGCCTCTACCCTCAGCTTGTGCTCTCTCTTTCTCTCTCAAATAACAAAATCTTTATTAAAAAAAAAAGAAGAAGAAGAAGAAAACAATGGAACAGCAGTGAAAGGAATCACTCAGGAGATACATTAAAGGAAGAAACAATACCACTTATTGAATAACAAGGAAGATTAAATACATTTTAACAAGTTTTCTTAAAGCTGTAAGTTTTCTGTAAGTTAGAAAGCTATATCATTAAAAAAATTAAAAGAGCCACAATTGGTTAACTCAGATGTTCTTTATCTCCAAGTCCCTAGTGGCAGAACTCCTGGCAGACTCTTAGCCTTTCCCCACAGTGTCTGAGAGGGAGTGGAATCCTAAGAGGACAGGACTCTCAGAGAAGATGCCTGGTGCTGGGCATGCAAATAGTTGCTGTAATGCTTGGGCGATCTCCACTACAACTGAGCAGCAGAGAAATTCAGAAGCCATATTTTTAGCCAAAGGCAAGGAAATGTTTTTCTAAATAAATTATTCTCACTCGCTGACGGATTTGATAGAGATTTCTGGATAATATTTCTCGAATTTCATCCATTTCACCAGGTGTGAGCTTCCTTATTTTTTCCTCACGACAATCACTGTGAAAGGTTAGAAAAAGAGTGTCTTTTACTATTTCACAAACACTAGAATCCTAAATTTTCCCTTTTGGAGCTATAATATCATTTAAGAGGATATCACTTAAGATTAAGAATCGTAGCTTAAAGATACACTTAAGTAGTCAATACTTAAAAGTAACTCAAAACAAACAAAAAGCAAATGAAATAACTCAAAATTCTAAAACTTTTCAATGTCAAAATTATTCAAAGTGAGCTCCCACATTTTCTGAGTCTGTTCAATTATTTTTTTCTACACAACTATTTTTTAAGGAAGAAAATCTGCAGTAGCTTACAATACTATCATTTTTTAACTTTAATACTCCATTTATATGATAATACACAATTGTTCTTGTTCTGATAGAAACCTAATTACCCACATTTTGCTATTACAGTTCCTTTTTTTAAATTAACATATAATGTATTAATTGCTTCAGGGGTACAGGTCTGCAAATCACCAGTCTTACACAATTCACAGCACTCATCATAGCACATACCCTCCCCAGTGTCCATAACCCAGCCCCCCCATCCCTCCCACCCCCATCCCCCACCCCCCAGCAACCCTCAGTTTGTTTTCTGAGATTAAGAGTCTCTTATGGTTTGTCTCCCTCCCTGGTCCCATCTTGTTTCATTTTTTTTCCCCTCTCTTCCCTCACGACCCCCCACCCTGCCTCTCAAATTCCTCATATCAGAGAGATCACATGGTAAGTGTATCTCTGGACAGTGAGGAGGCCTATTCTTTTAAACATTTCATTAAAAATATATGCAAAGACACCATTTATAATATGTATGTATATATAATCATTATTCAAGGATTTCATATTTGCAATGTCAAAGTCACCTACTTGCTAAAATTTATTTGTAAGCACAGTTCCAATACTCGTAACATTTTTTCTTAGACATGTACAAAGTGGAGGGAAATTTGAGTTCCCCAGCGTACAGGTTCCTAGCTATGAACACGGCAGTGCTCACCTTCTTGTTTCAGCTCCTGTACTATAAACAAATGTCCTTTTCATGGTCTGTTTAAATGACATGTTTTTCATAGTGTTGTGCTTTGTTTGGTGGCATCACTGTTTGAAATGCCCCCCAAGCATAGGTCTGAAGTGTTGCCGAACGTTCCTGAGCCAAAGAAGGCTATGATGTGCTTTCCAGAGAAGTCATGTCAGATGAGCTCTGTTCAAGCGTGAGTTATGGTGCTTTTGGCCATGAGTGGAGTGTTAATGAAACAATATATATTAAATAAAGTGTCTTTAAATAGAAACATACATAAAAAAGGTTCGGTATCAACTGGTTGATGAAAATGTCATGTCCAGAGGCTCACAGGACTTAAACTTGCATTTCCCTTAGGAGCAAGCATTCAGTATTTGCATATCCACATTCATGGCATTTTCAATATGAGAAAAAATGCTTTAAGAGTATCCTCATAAACATATTTCGGAACACATATGATTATTGACCATTTAGATAAGTCTCTTGTCCATTTTTGCATGGAACTATTTTCTTTTTAGACCTTTCTCAGTTTTATTCCTTTAATGAAATATTTTCCTATCACAACCGTAACAAGATATTCTCTCATATAATTTTCAAAAGCTTTATTGTCTCCTCACTCCCATGCATATCTATGATACTCCTTGGCTTGATAAAATGTGAAGTACATTTCACTTTATCTCTATATGGATCCCTAATTGGCCCAGGATTTTTTAATGGTCACCTATTCCCTAGAACTTTGTATTGTAAACTTTGACATTAATATGTATCCATATATGTGTGGGTCTATTCCAAACTCTTACTTTGTTCCATTGGTTTCTGACATTTTGTTTTTCTTCAGTATCACATTGTCTCAATCATGTGAGCTTTACAGAAAATCCTGCTACCTAATAATATAACTCCTCCAAATTTGTTCTTCAGTTTTGAAGACAAATTTGTCTTGGTTAATGTGGGTCCTTTACCTTTCCACAGAACTTTCAGGACCAGACTGTCTATAATGACACACACTCATGCACACACACACACACACGCACGCGCACACACACACACACACACACATTGGGGTTTGTAATGAAGTTGCTTTGAATTCATAGATAATTTGAGAAGGATTAAAATTCTTATAATGAGTCTTTTTATTAATATAGTCTTTATCTGTTTTGGACTTTCTGTGGAGAGTCTTCACAAATATCGTCTAAATTTCATTTTGAAGTTTGATATCAATGTATATGTTTCCTGGTGCTATTCTAAATTAAACATTTTTAAAAACTTTTTTTTAAGGTTTTTATTTATTTGACAGAGAGAAACACAGCTAGAGAGGGAACACAAGCAGGGGGAGTGAGAGAGGGAGATGCAGGCTTCTGGCTGAGCAGGGAGCCCGATGTGGGGCTCAACGCAGGGCTTGATCCGGGAACTGTGCGATCATGACCTGAGCTGAAGGCAGATGCTTAAGGACTGAACCACCCAGGTGACCCCAAATTAACATTTTTTTAAATGTTACTTTCTATTTATTGGTACTTAGGAAAACTACCACTGATTTTTTTTTTACCATGTATTAAGAAACCTGGATAAATTTACTTATTATGTCTAATTATTTATCTGTAGGCTCCTTTGGATTTTCTGTGTAAACAATCAAGCTATTTGGGAATATGGACAGCTTTAATTCTTTTCCTATCCTAATCTTTATTTATTTATTTATTTATTTTTTACTCAGCATTGATAAAATAATCATAGAAATAGTAATAATAGGCATCTGTGTTCCAGATCGTAGGGTAACCCTTTCAACATTTCAGCATTAAAAAAGTTATTTGCCATAGATTATTCATAAATAAACTTTATCAGATTGAGAAAGGATTTCTTCTGTTCTAGTCTATTTAGGTAGTTTTTTTAAAAAAAATCAAGAATGGAGGTGCACCTGGTTGACTCAATTGATTAAGTGTCCAACTTGATTTTGGCTCAGGTCATGATCTCAGAGTTGTTAGATCGAGCCCTGTATCAGGATCCCAGCTTGGTGCAGAGTCCCTCTCCCTCTGCTCCTCCCCCTGCTTGCATGCACACTTTCTCTCTCATAAATAAATAAATAAATAATTTCTTTCTTAAAAAATCAAGAATAGGGGTGCCTGGGTGGCTCAGTCATTAGGTGTCTGCCTTTGGTGCAGGTCATGATCCTGGGTGCTGGGTTCGAGCCCCACATTAGGCTCCCTGCTCAGTGGGAAGCTTGCTTCTCCCTTTCCCACTCCCCCTGCTTGTATTCCCTCTTTCTCTGTGTGTGTCTCTTTCTCTGTGTCAAATAAACACATAAAATCTTTTTAAAAATTCAAGAATATATTCAAATTTTATCATATAATTTTTCTGCCTCTATTACAGATAAATAATAACCTTTGATTTCCTTTATTCTGTAAAAGTGGCAAATAACTTAGTTTTTTTACTTTTAACCCTTATATTCCTGGACTAAGTCAAAATTACTGTGATGTATGTATCTTTTTTACATATCTCTGGATTTGGTTTGCTAATATTATGTTTAGAATTTTTACAGAAATATGTCTATAATTTTCTTTCTGTGCAAGTGTCTTTGTCAGGTTTAATATCAAAATTATGCTCATCCCATAAGACAGTTTGGGAAGCTTTCCATCTTTTTACTTTTTGAAGAAGTCTGTGTAAGATTGGTTTTATCTCCTTAAATGTTTGGAAGAATTTACAAATAAAACTACATGGTCTTGGAGTTTACATCGTGGAAACCATAGCAATTACAGATTTATTTACTTACTACTTAGAGTATAATTCACATTTTCTGGTCTTTTATGGGTTTGACTTGTTGTTCCTTTTTCTAAGTTCCTAGCATGAATCATTGATTTTCAACCTTTCTTTTTTTAATATTTTAATTAAAAGTTTAAAAAAATTTTCCTTTAAACAATGTTTTACACAAGTTCTCATACGTCACATTTCTCAAAAGTATTTTCTGATTTACATCATAATTACTCTAAGATTTTGGGTAAGTCACTTTACCATACTGAATCTTGGTTTCCTCATTTTTAAAACTAGGGAGACAGACTAAATCAGTGGTTCCCAATCCTGATGGCATGTTGGAAATAGCCGAAGAACTTACAAATAAAATATACCCATACCTGAGCCTTACCACAAGAGATTTGGGTTTTACAGGAGAGGGGCCTGGACATCTGTATTACTTAAATGCTCCTAAGATATTTTCAATATGCAGCCTAGGTTGAGAACCACTGTACCAGGTGATCACTAATGTTCTTTGTAAGCCTTAAACTATGACTAGAAGAATAACCTATGAGGATATAGCTCTATAATTCCATGCATATTTACAATCACACATCTTGACACTACATTTCAAAATGCTCGCTAAAGAGGCACTTTGACAAAACAATGAATCACCACAAGAAAATATAACCAAGGCTTAATCGCCCTGAACATGACAAGGTATTTTCTGACTAGCCCATTCTGAAATAACATAACATGATGTAATATAGCAGGAGGTATACATTTCTAGTCTTCACGTTTTAACCAGAATCTCATTCTTCTGGGAGATCTGGGGTGTAGATGAGATTTGTTACTATGCCTGGTTTCAAAAAACTATAAAGACGCACTTAGTAGTACTAACTTTTATGGGAAAACAGTACTTACTTCAGAGATGCAAAAGAAGGAACCGCGCTTATCATCCCCGTCTCGGCCATCTCGATGGCATGTTTTATTTCAAGCTTTTTGTATAAGGACACAATGCTTGACTTGGGTTGGTTTTCCCGAATCAAGAGCTTCCGCAAGTATTTGTCATCGAACTTCTTAAACCTGGAAATAAAGGAAATCCAACCATCAATTAATGCTGCACTGACCAAAAAAAAAAAAAAAAAACAAAAAAAAAACAAAAAAAACCAGAAAAACCCTAAACAGAAGTTTGTTTTTACCATCGTTTCTACCGCACCCAGGTAGAAATTGAGTAAATCTTATATGTGAATATAAAATATATGTATATATAAATGTTTCTATTGGTACATTTTTGTATATAGTCATGATATGCATACATCTAATATTCACTAACTATAGATTAAGATATGTGTATTTTTAACATTTCCAATTTTCCTGCTTCTCCTTTCAGCGACATTACTCAAAAGTCTTAATACTTGGGGCGCCTGGGTGGCTCAGCTCTTCAGCGTCTGCCTTTGGCTCAGGTCATGATCCTGGGGTCCTGGGATAGAGCCCCGCGTCGGGCTCCCTGCTCAGCAGGAAGCCTTCTCCTCCCTCTCCCACTCCCCCTGCTTGTGTTCCCTCTCACTGTCTCTACGTCAAATAAATAGAATCTTTTTTTAAAAGTGTTAATACTTCCTCCAATTCCTCTCCTCTGATTTTCTTTTTAACATTCACAAATTATGCTTTTGCCCCCAAAACTCTGCTGAAGCTACTCGTATTGAAGTCGTCAGTGACCCCACAGTATAAATCCAACGGCCAACCATCAGCCCTCAGCTTTCCTGACCTCTCTCGCTTAACACATTATCATCCAGAACGTAGCACATCCCTGGGTTACCTCCTACCTCTTTCTTAGCCTCTTTTTTTGGGTCTTTTTCTTTTTTCTGGCCTCTCGATGCAGGAGTGCCCAGGGTTCCCTCTTGGTCCTCTTGACCTCCACTTGCTCTCTGGCCATTTTGCTCTGTCTCCTCATTTAAATGGCATTTCTGCGCCGGTGACTCCCACATTTCTATCCCCTGTGCCGAGCCCAGGGAAGGAATATTCTGCAGCCTAGCCCACATCCCCACTTCGATATGTAGTTCTCAAACTTGGGTTCCTAGACCGAATGCATTTTCTCCTATGGTCCATGCCATTTCAGTTAATGACCACTCCACCAGGTCTAAAACCCTGATGTCACCTTTCATTCTTCTCCTTTTCTCATATTCCATGTTATGGCCTGAACTGTGTCCCCCCAGAATTCACAGATGGAAGTCCTCACCTCTAGCACCTCAGAATGTAACTGTATTTGGAAGCAGGGTCTTTACAGTGACACTTTAAGTTAAAATGAGGTTATTAGGGCCGCTCTCAACCAATGTGACTGGTATCTCCATGACTAAAGGAAATTCGGACACAGACATGTAAAGAGGCAGGAAGGAGGCCATCTGTGAGCCAAAGAGAGATGTTTCCCTTGCGGCCCACAGAAAGAACCAAATCTGCTGATATCCTGATCTTAGACTTCCAGTCCCCAGGACCGTGAGAAAATAAATTTCTGATGCTTAAACCACCCAGTCTGTGGTACTTTGTTATAGCAACTCTAGCAGACGAATATGCCGCATCCACTCTGTTGGCCATTTCTGTTAGCCCCACCGTCAAAACACAAACACAATCCAAGCATGTCTCACCACTTCTACACTCCTATCTCTTGTATCTACCCTGGTCCAAGACATCATCATCCCTCAATGGATTCTTGCAACAGGTACCCAGCTGGTCTCTGCTCCCACCACGTTCCTGTAGGCTACCCTTGATAGAGAAGCTGGAGTGATCCTGATAAGATGTAAGTCAAACCGCTTAAAACCCTCTGTCTCCCTTGAGTCAATTCACAGTGACCTGGGGAGCTACATCTCCTTCCCATCCATCCCATTAGAACTACATGCCATCTCCCAGCCCCTGAACTTCCTACCTGCCAGATATATTTTTCTCCATAGCAATTATCATTTCCAAACAGGCTATATAATTCATCTTACTTTCTGTCCCCTAGCACTAGAATGATCTATATGGGCAGAGATCTGTTGTTGTTGTTTTCCACTTTTTCCTTTACCACCAGTGCCTTGGACAGTGCCCGGCACACTGTAAGCACAGGTGGTAGAATGGATCCTTTGGTCTCAATCCCTCCCTGTCTCCACACCTTCTGCCCTACTACTTGGCCATGTCCTTGCACTATGGCCTGGGTGAGCTGTGCTGTCCTTTCTCCTGCCACTGGCCTCAATCATGTTCCGTGCTCTGGTCAGTGGACTGTAGCAGACATAACAACTGGGGCAGAGGCTTGAACTGTGCTTGTGTATTGAGGTCTACCTCTTTGGTTTCCACAATTACCATGAGAAGGATATGCGTGGAGTGACGCACTCATCAGTGCCCCGACAAAGGTGAATGCCACATGAAGTAGAGTTCAGAGGTCACATCAGAGAAGGCCAGCCGGGATCAACTGACAAAACCAACCAACCCCCTGAAGCATGAGCCAGACCAGTCCACAGCGGCCCCACGCCGCCCAGAGCCCGCACTCTCAGACTCATGACTCATGCGCTTTAGTAATGTGACTGTTGTTTGAGCAGCCGAGAATCAGGATGGTTTGTTGTGTAACATTATGCCAAGAGGTAAGCAAAACAGCATGCAATGAATATTTGTTGAGAAGGAAAGAAATGCATTACGGTGATTATCATAAGCCCAAGGAGGTTTATAGGTACACCTGTGCTACCTACGAAAGGAACAATGTGAACCCACATTCTTGGTACTAGCCCTCTGTTCCACGCAAGAAATAATTAAGGAGTCATCCTTTCGCCTGGCCGCTACATGTAACAGAGGCCAAGTTTTCTTTACGTTTTTTCTGAATTTCAGGCAAAGTGCATTGGGCAGGACTCCTGGCTACAACACGTCTTTTTAAACTTCTATTATTCTTATTATTGTTTTGGCTTTCCACTAGAGAGAAACAAAAGGGAGAATAAGCATTAAGAGCCAGGGCATCTGATTTAGCGTCAAAACTGTGCACTTGGTTTTTGCTTTATTTTCATGCCTTTCATTTCTCTGCCAACCTATACCTAGGCACTGTCTCTCGCCGTCATTAGACTCCTTTTACCAAGTTGGAGAAACTTCCCTACTCAGAGGTGTAAGCTTTGCCGTTTCTCAAAGGATCAGCTGGCTCACAAAGTCTCTGGCAAGACCACCAGAAATCCACAGCCTTAAGGATTCCAGAGGAAATGGAAAGATACCCAACATACCTGAAACAATCCACTTCTTTATATATGATCTTTAGTAACATCAACAATTATGTACATACCAGCGATAGAATCTGAGCAGAGCTTACTCTGAGAATGACCTGCGTCAGCACCGAATTCCTCCTTACCCACACACCCTTCCCTCTTCTACCTGCGGGATCCAGTTTGCTTAACAACCCAGGGAATTGTGTTGAAATTTACCTGGAGATTGTGGCGCATGGAAATACACAGGGGGTGAATGAAAGATCTACACTGCAGAGAAAAACCCGAGACATGTGGCAATATTACCTTTCAGACATGAAATCAGAGTTGGCTCTGCCCTGGTTAGTCTTTAGATCCAGTTAGCCTGGCAGCCTGTAGATGTCGGCCTGGAACAGACTCACATAACCCAGAGACAGAGTCTCTGCCTGAAAGAATGGATGTAGTCAGACTTTCTCTGACGTTCCTTTACCTGAGGATCCAGACCAAATCCCCATGACCGCAGGGTCCACCGCTTCCTCCTAATACTGCCCCAGGGATGCTGAACCCAGTTCCTAATCTGTTCACGTCTTTGTCCCTGTTTGGGAGGCAAGGAGTGGTATAAATCCTTAACTGAATTTCCCCTTGGGAAAGGAACTCATGACAGCTCTGTCTTGTCCCTCCAGGGAAGGACTGATGGGACGCTGGAGGGGAGAGAAAAGTGATCGGGTGGAAAGGGAAGAGGCAGGTGGAAAACAGGCCTGGCTGAGAAAGAAACAGAGGAAGAGAGGAAGAAGAGTCTGAATCCCTGGCTTCGAAAGGGACACCACGGGGTAGTGCGTAGAAAATCACAGCACAGATGGCTGGGGCCTCTCACGCACCCCTCACCCCCTCCCTGCCTGCAAAAATGTGACTCCTGCCCAAGATAAATGCTCATTTTTTCTCCATATTTTAACAACAGAGATTTTAGTTTGCTTTATTCCTCTGTGCCCCACATAGCTAACTGGGCGTTCTCTCCATACAGAGAAACTATCCCTTCTTTGCTTATAAAGCAACGTTCGGTCCTAGAGGCTTCCCTACATTAGGGAACAGCATGGTCAGGTTTGTCAAGGGTGTTTTAGCACGTAGAGTCTCTGTAACTCATCTTATTACTTAATGATGTCACTCACTCACACACACACTCACACACATACACACACACTCACTCACACTCACTCACACACACTCACACATACACTCAAACACTCACACACTCACACACACTCACACATATACTCACACACACTCACTCATACTCACACACACACACACTCACACATACCCATTTGCTGTGTGACTGTCTTGTTGCCTTTATTATATGGCAAAATTTTAATGTCCTGAGTTCATGGTTTATACTCCTCTTGTAATCCAGTATCATGTCAGAACATGTGAACAAGGAGTAGGCACGCAGGTACTCCCTCATGTTAAATTACATAAACTGGTAGAGGGTGTCTATTAGCAAACTGTTGGAAAGCAAAGGTAAGAAGGTAAGGGGAATCTACCAAAATACAGTATAAATCTGTTGCTGTCTCCTTCAAAAGGCTTTCCTAACCAGTGATGTACGGATAAATGTTAACAAATTGTTTTATGGGGAAAAAACCAATCGGCCCTGGTTTAAGGCATTTGTCAATTCCATGGCACAGGCCCTGGTGGCTGAGTCGGGCTACCTGTGTGGATGGCACTGAAGGGGAAGTCAGGGGGAGAGGCTCACGGTCGGCTTCTGATGGTCCCCAACTCTGCTGTCAGAATTAATCCCAGAAGTCTGTTTTCCAGTTTATATGAAAGCATGTACCTAATTCTGTCTGGCTAGTGTACCTTGTCCATTTCAACTACAGGATCCTGGAAGAGGGGTGCCTGGATGGAGCAGTCGGTTAAGCATCTGACTCTTGTTTTTGGCTCAGGTCACGATCTTGTGGCCATGGGATCGAGCCCCACAGAGGGCTCTGTGCTCAGTGCAGAGCTGGCCTGAGATTCTTTTTCTCTCCTTCTGCCTCTCCCCAGTCTCACTCATGTGTTTTCTCTCTCTCAAATAAATAAACATATAAAAAAAGAACCTCAAAGAGAAACACTGAATCCTATTTATCCATCACAAAGCCTTCAAAGGTTAAAAAAAAAAAATGAAAGAGATAAACACATTTATATAAGCACACATACTCTTTCCTGTAAGTATAGCTTTAAAAGTATTTGTTACTTCTTTTTGTTATAATGTCTGAAGTTTATTTAAAGTTTATTTATAAAACACTTGTTAGTCTAATTATATCATCAGGCGCTCCAAAGCTCTGCATTTCACAAAGCCCCTCAACATGTGTGGGACCACAAGCAATTAATGGAACCCTCAGTTTTTCACCAAATAGACTGCATATCTCAGCCTCCTTTGCGGTGAGAAAAACCCGTGTGACTGAGTGCCCGCCAGAGAAGGCTGGGCCCTGTGTGTAACTGGAAGAATTGTGTGAAAGCTTCTGGTAACTCTGGTTAGGAGGAAGCTAGTATATATTCTTTGTCTCTCCGTTATCTTTCTTCCTACATGCAGCCTGGAATGTGTGCATGATGGCTGATGCTCCAGCAGCCACTCTGGTCCAAAAGGCAACTTTGAAAATGGAAGCTGTTTGCAGATCCACGAGGACAGAAGCATCCTGGGACCTGACAAGTCTGTGGAGCAGAGCTCATCTATTATACCTACATTGCCAACAGAGCTCTGGTTTTTTAACAGGAGAGCAAGATAAGCTTCTATCTTGCTCCGGGTCTCTGTGACTGCTGAACTTTATCTCAAAGGACGCACCATAGCACAACACAGGGAAAGACTTGCAGCTCTGAAAAATAACACAGGTCAATAAGTCCTGCTTCCAGAGTGAGCCAGGGCCCCTTCATAGTATAACTGCGTAAGACCTTCTTACTTGTCTCTCCAAAAGTTGTGACCCCAATGTCCACAAACATCTTCAATCCCAGTCTTCACGTGATCAAAAAACTAAAACAGAAAAAGTAGGCTACTGATTAATTTTTACCTGAAATGAGTAATTTGCACTCCATGTACATCATGCCTAAGTTCCAAAGACCTTGACCTTTTTTGCTTTTATTCTGCTGCTGGGTTTCTGTTTGTTCTGTTTTGTTTTCATTAAAAGCAGTGAAACAATGATTTCTCTCCACATGCATTGATTTTATTTTATTTTTATATTTTATATTTATATTATATATTATATATTTTACTATATTATGTTTTATATAATAATAGTCTGTTCATAATTTTGGAAAATATGAAATGTGACAATTTTCTAGTAGAAACATTTTCAGATTGAAGGAAGTAACAAGAGGGATTCCTTCTTCCTGGGGCTCTTGGGTGGCTTAGTTGGTTGAGCATCCGGCTCCTGGTTTCTACTCAGGTCATGATCTCAGGGTGAAGGATCAAGCCCCAAATTGGGTTCTTCACCCAATGGGGAGTCTGCTTTGGAATTCTCTCTATCCCTCTCCCTCTCCTCCTCCCCCTGGTCATGCTCTCTTGTTTTCTATAAAATAAAATCTTAAAAAAAAAAAAAGACAGATTCCTTGTTCCCCCATTCCTAGGAGGTCTAGGGTCTAGCAGGTTAATTTGGAAGCCACTGTAGGGCTGTGCTCACACCCCCAACTCATGTCCTTCTTGGCCCTCTGCCATTTCCCTCTCCTTCAAGAAATTAGCACCAGAATGTCCTGTGGACTGAACCCAACAAGTTTTTCCTTTATCACTTAAATCATTATTATTATGTTAACGCTTACCCTGCAATGGATTTCTTCACTGACCGCTTGTTGTTTCTTATTGGATCTCTTAACATCGAGAAATTCCACCAGTGGTCGGATAGTAATTCCCTGCACAGGGAGGAAAAAAAAAAAAGTGTATCTTCTTATAAAATTAAGTGAAAAATTCCAGAATAACTTTATTCTTCTGAGCTTTGATAACCAACAAGAGATATCCTCCTCTTAAGATTGAATACAATATACATAACATTTTGTCAATTTTTCCTCCTAATAACTGGCATATATTCAGAGGGCTATGTCCCAACACGTACCACTAGAAACCAAACAATGGACAATGTTCAAGAAGTCACAAACTAATTCTAAGTAATTCTAAGAAATAGAGAAAGGAAGAAATTCCAAGAAATAATAAAGTATTAACCAAGTCAAAGGAATCACCTACTTGCATTACCCATAGAAAACTTTCCAATAATTCTTATAGTCATTAATTTATTAAAACTATTCTAATGGTATTTCTGCTGCACACATGTTAGGGTCTTGGCATTTGGGATACAAAGATAAATACCTAAGGCACTCAGTTCTTGGGCTTTGTAGTTTTATAGGGAGAAGGATATGCCAAAAAACAGTTATAGAGTACACAAGCATATCATAGTAAGGACCAACCAGGAGCAAAGAATCAACAGTGAGACAAGGTACAGAGGGGTTCGGTCATGTTATGTGAACTGGAAAATGGAGGGAACCACAAGCTATTTAGTAACCTAAGAAGAAAAGAAAAATTTCCTTCAGAGGATAAAAAAGACGTCTGCCAGAAATCTATAGTGAACATCTGATTTAATAATAAAACATTACAAGCCTTTCCATTAGAGCTAGAAATAACACAGGGATACTCTTTAACTGCTATTTGACACAGTTCTGCATGTCCCAGTCAGTTAAATAAGAGAAAAAGAGGTAGAAGTATAGATACTAAAAATGAAATAATGAAATTTTTGTTGCTCACGAGTGATCTAGTTTTTGTCCTAAAATATCTAAGATAATCTCTTCTCATTTAAAAAATATCAAGAAAGTTTGATAAAGTGATTAGACATAATATTGACATACACAAATCCATCCCATATGCTAATTTTAAAAAAGAAGCAGAATAAACACTTACATGAGAGAGAATATATATTAGTGTGTACTAATACAGGATAATATATAAAATACATATACTATACCATACACACATTAAATATATATATACCTGTATACTCTATCCATGTATATATAATATACAATCCATGTATATATGTAATATATAATGTACACTATATACTATATATAATGTATACTATATATAATATAGTATAATATACAATATAGTATAATATACTATATATAGTATAAAATATACTTATACACTCTACCCATGTATATATAACATACAATAATATACATGTATATATCATATAATATACAATATATATGAAATATAGTATATATTATTATAATGTATATTATATATAATATACACTATATTACACATATATAATATATAATATTATATTGTATAATATATAATATATAGTATAATATACAATATATAATATACAATATCCTTATATACTCTACCTGCGTATATATAACATACAATGATATATATGTATATATCATATAATATATAATATATAATAAATATATAATATATAATATACAATCCTATCATGAAATGCATAAAACCTTCACAAAAAGAATTATAAATTTTGGTAAAAGGATTTTCAAAAAGACCTGGGTTTTAAAGTGACACTTCCTAGATGAGAGTCCATAACAATATCATGTTGACAATTTTATCTCTGTACATGCAATACAATTTCAATACCATATTCCAAAAGGATTTTTATTAACAGAACTTGAGAGGTCAGCTCTAAATTAGTCTGGGGCAGTACCGGTAACCAGGAAAACTCAGAAAAAGGAGAATGATAGGACAATTTAAATATCAAAGCAAACAATCAGCTAATAAAATTACGAGTCAGGAGTACTAAAATAGGCCAAGTGCGAGGGTGAGAACATGGGACCAAGGAAGAGCCCCAAGACTCCTGCATGGTAAGAAGGCAGATGGCTGGCCCTTCTTGGTGTGGGGAACACATGCATGGGGGCGGCAAGTGGATTTGGGGGGTGGGGAGGGGATGGGTACGTGGAGATATGTTCCCTGCTGCACATCTGATTTCGTCTCCCCTTTCTACATGTTTTTATTTGAGAATGCCTTTGATAATATAAACTGTGACACACACATACACTTTTTAAAGGCAGTCACTCACTTGTTCCATCAGTCTGGCTTTGGGCATTTTTAAGGTTAACTTGAGCTTTCTGGAGTGTGAAATGATTTTGAACAAATTTAGCAGAAGACACACCTTGTGTCCTATTTGCCTTTCAGTTCGTCACTTTGAAATCACACAGGAGGTGATAAACACTTTTCCAATCAACACATATCCCATAATTTTTAACTTATGTAAATGAAAATGGGTATAAATATGGTTTATGGAGATGGGTAATTCCACTGAACTCCACATTCTGTGAAGCCACTGATTTAATAACCACTCCCCCCCCAAAAAAAAATCAACAAAATCAATGCCATGTTGAACTATACAATGTGTTCTAAGGATGCTAACTGTTGTTTGTGTGCTTTCTTCCTACCAGTATCCATTTAGTAAAAAAATAAGTGAGGGCCAAGCAGTTGTAAACACGGGACTTAAAGATAGGGCACAGGCCCCGATCTGGATGTCGACTCCTTCCCATGGACAGATAATCTAGGAGCTCGTGCATTGTCACAAATAAAGACTGACCAACTACAGAAGCAAGTGTGGCCCGATGCCCAGCACAACTCCCATTTCTAAAAATACCACATATTGTTTATAATGAGTAAAATGTATGGGCTATATGCACCGGATCGCAGGCACTGTCTTTGAACAACCTCTACTTCAACAGCTCCCTTCAGAGTATCCTCTTCGCTCTTTGAAGTCTTTGCAGTTGTCATGTCATGTCAACAGCAATGATTTGATAGGTTCCTCTCCCTCCCCTCTTCCTTCCTTCCTCAATCCATCTATTTTGGAGACACAGTCTGTGGCGAATGTCATATTAAGTTCCCCACGCTGGATGTTATCCTCTAGGAGCCCTGTCTTGGGTTGGGAGAAACAAAGGAAAAACCCAAACAAAAACAAAAACAGCAGCTAACCTTTGAGAAGGTACCTTACTTTAACCACACTGGAAAATTTCCAGCTCAGGTCACCTGGGAAGCAATCAGATAAGCCTTAGAAAAATAGCTTGGTACCATCTGCATAGGTTAAAACAATAAAGAAACGCCTGGGTTTTCCATCAAGCTACTGAAAACCGTGTTTTGCAGAGGACAAGTGACAGCTTTACCCGTTCATGTGGCCTTGGCACCATGCGCACCACACCTCCGGGCCGGCCCCGATGGAAGGGAATGGTTCAACAGGGGAACGAACACGAGGACAGCCAGGTGAGCACTGTTTGTTTCCACCTCGGTCTCCACCTGCCCTGCCTGCCTTTGCTCCCGGTTAACACCAGGTACAAGAACAACTGCTGCCTGATGATGTCATGAGCCTTCCTTCGGTTTACGCTTTTGGAAGAAAATGATTTCTTGTCTGGTGGTTTTTGGGGTTTTTTAAAATTATATTTGCACGCGCACACGTGCACACACACACACACAAAGATGGGAGGAGCTGCCTCACATTTCTCTGCTGATTTAGCAGGCAGTGTCCAGGAAAACATAAAGAAACTTGCTCACACACACACACAAAAGTCACTCTCATGGCTGTGATCCCATATCCTCTGGAAGGCCTTGCTCACGAAACTTGATCCCGGAGATCCCGGGCCCAGCTGCCCACGCGGGGTTTATCTTGGAATGGGATAAGAGGGCACGAACCGTCAAGTGTTCTTGGGTGCTCACGCTCTTCACGTCACAGTCTCCTGCCTCTGTGTGTCTTTCTTTCGGGGCTTAAACACATTGCACAGTAAGTGGCTGTCAGACGTCCGTCTCTTCCCCTAAATTGTGTCTTTCTCTTCGCTGTGCCATCGGTGTTTCTCTCTACCTTCCCACCACCATTCAGGCACGCTACCATGGCTCCTGTCTTTGAAAAACACAAACAAGAGCCCTCTCCGGCACAGTACCCTTCTCACCACCACCCCTTTCCTCTCCCAGACTTCAGCCACATAGCCTTCTACTTCCTGTCTCCAATCTCTTTCTTTTCCTCTCCCTGGAATCCGGCTGATGGGAGTTTCCTTACCATCCAACCCCAGAGCTCTTGTGAAGATGTCCATTCATCAGGAATACACCTAACAGCCTGCTCTCTGCTCCCACCTTGCCCAACCGTGCACCATGTTTACCACAGTTGCTAGAACTCTCTCCTCCCCCAACACTTCCTTCACTTGTGTGGATGAGCCCCTCTTGCTGTTTCTCCCATTGTACTATCCACCTTTTTCATTCTCTTGGCTGGTTCCCGAATGTTTCCTGGACTTCTCAATATTGGTGTGTCTCCTTCTCTACACTCTCCGTGCTCAAATTTCTATCTCCCACTCTGGCTTCTCCCGTAAATTCTAGACCCATACATACAATTGCCTAGTCAATATCTCTATTTGGATGTTCAATAGGCAATAGGCCTGTCCCAGATATATGTGTCTGAAATTGAACACCTGATTCCCCATCCTTCAAACCCAATACTGCCCCGATACTAGATTAAACATCAGCTTCTTTTACCTAGTGGCTCAGTCATAAACCCTTACAACTATCTCTGTGCTTTCTCTTCCATCCTAAGTCATCCATCTACATTTTTTATCTTAAGAAATCCCAATCATCCTACTCATTTTATTGCAGGACCAGAACGGACTGTTGTTAATTCCACAGAACTCCACGTAGTAATGGTATCTGTTAATTAAATACAGAAGATGTCGTTGCGCTATCTTAAACATGACCATTCCTTTGATAAGCTGAAGTACAATGTCCATCAAGTAGTTGGCATCATCGCCCTAGTTTGACAGGCTAAGTCAGCAAATATATTTTTTTTTTTTTAGTTTTGTTTTTTATTGGTGGGGAGGGGTAGAGGGGAGGGAGAGAAGAATCTTAAGCTGGCTCCGCACCTAGTGCAGAGCCCCACGCATGGCTCAATCTCACGACCTTGAGATCATGGACCGGGGCTGAAATCAAGAGTTGGATGTTTCACCGACGGAGTCACCCTCGTGCCCCTAGAGATACCTGATTATTGGGAAAGGCCAGCCCACCCCGGGTCCTGAGTGTCCCACATACTCTTCCAGGGGGTGCTCGTGATTCAGGACCTCAACTGCCTTTACCCAGGCCATCGTTCAGGGCTGGATTTGCAACAAGCAACATCGAGAGATGAAGCAAAACCACCCTCAAGACGAAGAGGGAGAGATCCTCCGGCTCAGTGCCTGTCTCCTGGAATGTGATCCCCCGCTTGCATGAACATCCATCCTGGGTCCTCCATGGGGGGACCTGGGGTTGCGGAACACTGACAAAAACAATGTGAAGCTCTGGCTATTGCTTTGGCCGTGAGTAATAAAGCCCTTCCTCTATGATGCACGAGTCAGGTGTCTTCTGAAAGCATCCATGGAAATCCTACAGCCAAGTTAAGCTTGCTAACTTGCAAAGAAGATAAAATCCCAGATGCTTCACAGTTCTGGACAAGAACTCACAATAGACACAACACAGACCTGCAGTGGAGGCATAAAGAGATTGTCCTCTCGTGAATTCCAGGTAACGTTGCGACCTGATGGGCTTCTAGATAACCACTGAATGGATTTTCAGCATTTGGAGTTTCTGCTATATGATTATAGGGATTCAGTAGGTGATAATCAGATTGTTAAATTGTTCTGCAATCATTTTTCTTGAGGAAAATGATTCAGAGGAAAAGAAAAGTACATCAAAGAGCATTGCGTTTCTTTCTTCTACTACCATTTTACTTAATGTCTTAGTTAACACACAGCATATCATCAGGTTAAATCATCAAGTACTATGTTTACATACCAATTTCTTCTCTACTGCCTGGGAGGGAGGTACCATTATCTGGACCCATAGAAGCTCACAGAGGCTGTTCTGGGCAATATCAGCCAGAATCTCAAGCCAGGACAACCTTACTCCAACGTCCGTGCATTCTAGTACTGGACTCTACCTCGCCTCCAAAGCAAATATAATTTTAAAACAAGAGCTTATGTTTTATGTAACATGACCAGTCTTACCCAAAAGAAAATGAATTCACATGCCCAAGGAATCCGAACCATTCACTCGTTCAGTTTTCCACTGCAAGACTGTATTCTGACAACATGTTAATAGATTTCATTAAGAAGCTACTTTCCTAATTATCAACATGATTCAAGGAATGTTAAAATTCTCAATATAAGTCTAGGTTTCAGATAATAAACCGTACATCACATGGAATTCTATTTTAGAAGATAGTGCTAACTCAACAGTATATTGGGGATGGAAGAGCTCATCATAAAAGAAATACTGGAATAAGGGGGAGAGACATTTAGACATTTAATGATAGATCCATCAACATAAAAGCTGCCCCTGGAAAAAGAATGTGTAGTTCTTAATCAGAAGGCAAAATGTCACACATAGATTATGATTAATTATTTCTACTATGTTTATAACCCATCAAGTATTCTCTTTCAGGCTTCTTTCCCTGAGTTCCTTAATTATTGATGTATTCTGGAAAAAAAGATCCTTTCTGAAGGGAGTGTGTGTGTGTGCACATGTGTATTCATAACCCAGAGTCTGTTAAGAGCCAGATTAACCTCCAATCTATGCACACAAAAGGATGGGTCAGGGCGCCTGGGTGGCTCAGTTGGTTAAGCGACTGCCTTCGGCTCAGGTCATGATCCCGGAGACCCGGGATTGAGCCCCACATTGGGCTCCCTGCTCAGCGGGAAGCCTGCTTCTCCCTCTCTCAGTCCCTCTGCTTCTGTTCCCTCTCTGGCTGTGTTTCTCTCTGTCAAATAAATAAAATCTTAAAAAAAAAAAAAAGGATGGGTCAGACCACAGTGGCAGGAAGTTCATAGTATGAATGGAACTACAGAAATTCCTCTTCCCCACCGGCCTCAGAGACAGCTTTGCCAGATTGTCCTTAAACCTAATCGGAGAAGACTGCCCACAGGATATGCTTACACACTCCGAGTATTGATCCCCCCAAATCTCTAAAGGGTTAATAGGATATGCTTACGACACCAAATATAGCCAATAAATCTCAACTATTCTGTTTGTGGCCTCTTGTTTTTTTGTTTTGTTTTTTTCATTTGTCACATCAAAAATTCTGCTGACTATCGCTATACACGCTTTTCATTCGAAGTGGGTGTGTAGGATGTGAAGAAGGAGAATCCGGATTTCACCTATATCTTTTGGCTGATTTACAATTCCCAAAAGCCAAGACGAGACTGTATTAATCCCCCATGTGCCCCTTCGTTGAATGACAGTATACCTTTCAGCAATACTTTCCTTTTTCCCGGGCTATGTTTGTTCAGATGGTAGAAATATAACTTTCTGTCTGTTGAATTTACTAACTAAAAAAAACCCTGAGCTTGTCTTTTGTACATCCTCTCCTGAATCACATCTTCCTACTTAGTCGTTTTACTGGGTTTTACAAATGCCCGTGCCCATGAGGGTGGGGCTTCTGCGCTGTAGATATTTGGGAGATGCTCCGGTGGCTAATAGCAGCTGCTAAGTTCATCTCCAAATGACCCAGTTCCTAGTGCACCCAGACTGACACGATTCTATTTTTGTATTTGACACCTTAATTCTGAGAGCACGGAGGAGTCCAGAGCGCTGACTAACCTTTGGCAGGGCTCACGGGAAGCGCCAAAGGACAGGGCAGCGGGCCTCGGGGAGGCGGGGGTCACCACCCACGCCTGACTTTTCCTCTCCAGCCTCATGCCCTAGGATGCTCCTGAGAGATTAAAAGGCTCAAGGCAAAATGGGTTCAATGCACAATTCGGCCTCAGGTGAAGTGTGGGAGGAGCAAATCGGATGACTTTTTACAAGGATCCCATAAACACTCTAGTAAAAAGATAAAGACAAGGGCATTCACTTCTCCACACCCAGGTGTCTCCCTAAGTATAAGGAGGACATGGCATATTTGAACCCAACTAGCACATACTGCTCTAACTGGAACTGTGCCTAACCACGACCTGGGCCAACAGTGTCTTCTGAGTGAAGTCAACGGAGCTCAGTAGGTCCAAGCTCGTCTGTGGGTCAGAGTCCTAGTCTCAAGTTCAGCTTCCGTCAGTCACTTACGTGTGCCCTTGGGTCTGTCTCCTTTCGCTCTTTCAGCCTCACGGGGCTCATTCCCAAAGGTCTGTTGTGAGGATGAAATGAGATAACACACACAGAAAAGGTCTTGTCCTTGTCCCCAGCCCAAGAAAGCCATCACGGATGGGCACCAGCAGCAGGAATGTGCTGGTGACAAAGACAGTAACAGGAAGCGGTCACTTCTTGACTTATGACAGGGGCTCCTGAGGCATTCTTCTCCAGGATTCCTCACACAGGACAACCCACCGGGCCCAGCCCTGGGAGTCAATGGATGAAGGACGACACGCTTTTTGGGGAACTGATCAGTGGAAGGGGAGGGAGCACAGTGAGTTACGATACTGAACTCTCACTATGCACTTTTTTTAACAGTAACACCAAACTGGTTCCTGTTCCACCTTTTACTATTTGTGCAGACGTGGGAGAGGCACTGAGGCGCAGGCTCAGGGCCTGAGGGTCCTCATCTGTAATATGGGAACAATAACAGTGACTCCTAGAGTTCTGTGCCATAGACTTGTTATGGGGATTAAATGAGATAATATAAAAAGAGCTTAGACCTGAGTCAGAAAACTAGAAAGCATTCTGTGATGAACTATTAAACAAAAAAAAAATTTTTTTAAGTACCTCCTGGGTGCCCCTAGGTGGCTCAGTTGGTTGAGCCACTGCCTTCAGCTCAGGTCATGATCCTGGAGACCCGGGATCGAGTCCCACATCGGGATCCCAGGTCCACGGGGAGTCTGCTTCTCCCTCTGACCTTCTCCCTTCTCATGTTCTCTCTTACTCACTCACTCTCTCTCTCTCAAATAAATAAATAAAAATATTTAAAAAAATTTTTTAAAGTCCCTCCATATATACAACGGACTGTTACACTTCTATCAGAAAGGATGAACACCCAACTTTTGTAGCAACATGGACAGGACTGGAGGAGATGATTCTGAGTAAATAAACCAAGTAGAGAAAGTCAAGTATCATATGGTTTCACTTACTTGTGGAGCATAAGGAATAAGAGGGAGGACATTAAGAGAAGGAAAGGAAATGTGAACTGGGGTAAATCAGAGAGGGAGACGAAGCATGAGAGACTTTGGAGTCTGAGAAACAAACTGAGGGTCTTAGAAAGGAGGGGGGTGGGGGGATGGGTGAGCCTGGTGGTGAGAATTAAGGAGGGGACGTACTGCAGGGAACACTGGGTGTGAGGCATAAACAATGAATTTCGGAACCCTGAAAAAATAAAATAAAATAAATTATTATAAAAAAATAAGTAATGGGAATAAAAGGTACAGCATAGGGAATATAGTCAATTATATTGTAATAACCTTGTTGGTGACAGATTATACCTACACTTGCGATAAGCATAACATAACACATGGACAAATTAAAATCACTATGATGGATACGTGAAGTTAATGTGACACTGTGTGTCAACTATATTAAAAAAATAATAAAAATAAATCAATCTTCAAAAATTTTTTAGAAATTAAAAAATAATAATAAAAACAAACATGGTTAGCAAAAAAAAAAAAAGTGCCTCCTAAAGGGGTGTCTGGGTGGCACCATCAGTTAAACATCTGACTCTTGGGGTTTTTTGGCTCAAGCCGTGATCTCAGGGTCCAGAGCTTGCCTCTGGCTCTGTGCTCAATGTGGAGTCTGCTTATCCCTCTTCCACCTCTCTGTCCCTCCCCCACCCGCATCTATCTCTCTCTCTCTCTCTCTCTCTCTCTCTCTCAAATAAAAAAATCTTTAAAACAAAGAATAAATAAATAAAAGGTACCTCCTGAAAATCAATAAAAATGAATAAAAAGTACCTCCCGGTGTTTCCCCTTTTGTCATTATCACTTGCCCTCAGGGTCCTTGGCTGCCTTCCTCTCCTCCCCAGTGCCTTAAGGTTGGGCATGCAGAGAGACTAGTTTCTGGTCCGGGGTACTGGCTTCTTGTATATATATTCACCCTTGACCATGCTGTCCAGTTTCAGCGCCTCAAACGCCAGCTCTCACCTGCCTCCTGAACTCCAGAGCCGGCACCCTGCTGCTTACCCTCTGCCTGTAGCTCTGTCGGGTACCCCTAACTGGGCATGCTGGTAACCGAGTCCCCTCCCCTCCACCCACACCCCTTCCTTCTCAACGTGGGAGGAAGTCTGTCCTCCTGTCCTCCCAGCCTCTCGGACCAGAAGCCCTGGAGTCCTCTGGGATGATGGTTCTTTCCCTCAGCCACGGCTAAGCATGAGGGACTCTGGAGGGTCGACCTTCAGGATGGACTGGAGCAGCTCAGTCCTTCTCAGAACCTGTCTGGCTTGGGGGCTACACTGGTCTCCGCACTCTATTTCCCGCATCTATCCTGTCCTCTCAGCAGACCGTTCTTCAGTGTTCAGGCTGATGCGTTAACAAAGCTTGGTGGCGCCTGGGTGGCTCAGTCGGTTAAGCGACTGTCTTCGGCTCAGGTCATGATCCCGGAGACCAAGGATCGAGCCCCACATCGGGCTCCCTGCTCAGTGGGAAGCCTGCTTCTCCCTCTCTCATTCCCCCTGCTTGTGTTCCCTCTCTGGCTGTGTTTCTCTCTGTCAAATAAATAAAATAATTTAAAAAATTAACAACAACAACAAAGCCAGTCAAAACACATCACGTGTCTACAGGGAACCCAGTGGCTTTCATTCCACCTGAAGAGCCACGCCCCTATGTGGACCCCTGTGGCCTTTTCCTACTGAGGACCCCAGAGCCTCCCTCATCGTGTTCATCCCATCCCTCCAGCCACACTGGCCAGGAACATACTGCCCGCATGCCTTTGGTCCTCTCAGCCGGGAATGTTCTTTGGCTTAGCTAACTCCTTCATGATCCCCCACAAACATTTACTCAGATGTTATTTTTTCCCTGTTGCCTTCCACGACAATTCTGTTTAGAGCTGCAACTCCCCCTCACTCACTACTCCGCTTCCTGATACACAGCATCTTTCACCTTCTTATATGCTCTGTGATTTACTCCCTTAGCCTGCCGAGGGTCTAGTATCTGCCATCCCCTCTGGGTTGTACGTTCACTAGGACAGGGATATTTCAGCCTTTTGTTCACTCACAGATCCTAAGCCCCTAGAGCACTGTGTAGCACACAGCAGGATTCTAATACATATTTACTAAATGAGTATCTGTAAAAATATTATGTCCTAAGGGCTGGCTTATTCCCTTAAAGAGACTGAGAGGCAAAGTTAAGATCTTGACACAAGCCCGTATTCTTCCCAGCACACTTCCTGACTCCCAATACTAAGCTCGTAGTCACACATCCCACCATTTCAAGGGACACGCTGCTCTGCAGTCTGCTAATGTCAAATTGCTGCTGGAAGGTCATCACACAAGTAGCATTTAACAAGTACATTCACTAGGTCAGGGAGTGAGACAAATGACAAGGATTAGCGAGCTCGGTTTGTAAGTTTCCAGTAGTAAGCTGAGACGACTAAGCTGTGTTTCCTTAAATAAGAACTCCTGCGCATGGGCCAAGTGACCAAACTGGATTCTCTTAGGCCCCTGCACAATCAGGTGACACCAGGAAGTAGCAATCTCCCTAACATCATCACCACCAAGCTACAGCACACCGTGGCCATTCGACCTCCTGTGAAAGGTTCGTTCTGATAGCCTAAAAGATCTTGTCTCCTCTCGGTAACCAGAGAGAGGAGCCGAGAGAGAGAAGCTTACTCACCAGGATGAAGACAGTGAAGAATATGACCACAATTGCAGCTGTAATGAAGAGCTTTTTCCGAGGAAACACAGCAGCAGGTAGGAGAAACACGAGCGCAAAGCAGATGGCGCCTCGGAGCCCTCCGTAGGCAATGATGAACTGATCCTTAAAGGTCAGGGGAATCGTCCGGAACCAATTAATGACCTGAGTCAGGACAAAGACACCTGAGAACGAAAAGCAAAACCACAGAAAACAGACTATGTGAGGCCAGAACGTGAAACCACAAAGACTCATTCTGTGTGCTTCTGCAATGGGGCAAAGAGTCCAGTGAGCCTCATGGTCTTTCCCCTTTTCCTTTGCTCTTGGGTATTCATTGTTCCCGGACAACGGGGGAAATGTGAACTCAGGGAGACCAAGGGAGGTCAGTGTGACTTACAGAAAAGTCATGAAGGTACTTGGGCATGAACAGAATCCATGTAGAATGGAGGAGAGGAGGGGGAGAGGGAGAGGAAGAAGAAGCATCAGCAGATGAAGAAGTAAGCAGCTGAGGGAAGGGACGAGAAGAAGCAAGCCCCACTCTTCTAGTGAGTGTTGCCGGGTGCTCCTATGGGAAGCAAGGACCATTACCCAGTGCTCGCCAGATCAGGCAGAAGGCAAGAGTGAAGCACACAAAGGCCCAGTTCCACTCATGGTTCTTCCCAACGGTGGACACGCCCATGAAGATGAAGATCAGGGTCTCGCTGACACTGCTCAGCATCTTCATGAAATACTTGATGGTGGTGTAGGACTTCTGAGATACGTTTTCTTCCACATACTTATTCATAGTCATTGCACAAGCAGTGATTCTGCAAGGAAAGATACAGCTTCTATTTAAACATGACAATGACCCTAATCAGAATAGAAGGGTCAGCACTTAAGAGCCAAGTCATGGTCCTACCCCTCTGCCCACCACTGTAACATTGTTGACCGATTTGCATAAGTGAATGTGATTTGCATCGCTGGGACCCTGGTATCTCCAGAGGGCTTCATCAATACTTATGGCTGGAACTTCTTCGCTCTGCCCAGCTTTGTAGTCTATGGGCTTTGGCACCTGCCGGCATCACAAATAGAACAGGTTTGCAATATATTCGACACCTGCTCTCTTCCTATAAAACCAGTTTTGTCTTCTCTATTGCTCTAGTTAGTGTCTAAAATGCTAAGGTATTGTCTAAAATGCTGGATTTGAAACTGTAGTCTCACTGGCCTCCTCTCCCTACCACGGACCTCCCCTGTGCCCCCCACCCCACCGACTCATTGGTTGCCAATTGTTTTCTACCCTCTAACCCTGAGCAGCTCTTGGACCCACTTACACTTTCTTTATCCCAATGCCTTAGTTTCCACCTCTGGAAAATTCACAATGTATTTATGGGCTCTGAGATCACCTAAAGAAACCCCTTTTCCTATTCCCCCAGAATCTTCAAAACTCTGAGACCACAGAGCTCTGATTTTCCCCTCTGGTGATACCTCCACACACTCTGGTAAGGCAAGGGCTCTAGGGTCAAGTCCGTGCTCCTAACGTGGACATCCGAAGCTCTTTACACTCTTCACTCAGTAGACAGATCCAGTTTACCTCCCAGCCCCTCTCCAGCCAGCATGTGACATATGTCTCAATGGTCTGTAATCTCCCCGACACATGCTGCTCTTTGCCATCTTCTTGCCTTACTGTGTGCCCAGGCTCCGCTCTGTCTGCAATGCTACCCCTGCCCATCTCAAATGCCACCTAAAGAGGGAAATTCAGTATGAGCTTGGTGACAGCTCATCCTAGGTTCCATCTAAAGAGACACTGATACTAGACACCAGTAGTAGCAACATTTTTCTAGATATGTGTCCTGAGGCAAGGGAAATAGAACAAAAAGTCTCTGCACAGTGAAGAAAGCAATCAAGAAAACCAAAGGACAACCTACTGAATGGGAGAATATATTTGCAAATGACATATCCAATAAAGGGTTAGTATCCAAGATATATAAAGAACATATACAACTCAATATCCAGGAAACAAATAATCCAATTGAAAACTGTACACAAATGAACAGACATTTCTCCAAAATGACATCCAGATGGCCAACAGACATGAAAAGATGCTCAACATGACTGATCATGAGAGATATGCAAATCGAAACCACAAAGAGGTACTACCTCACACCAGACAAAATCAAAACCATAAGAAACAGCAAGTGTTAGTGAGGATGTGGGGAAAGGGGAACCATCATGTTCTGTAAGTAGGAATGCACACTGATGCAGCCACTGTGGAAAACAGTATGGAGGTCCTTCAAGATGTTAAAAATAAAACTACCCGATGATCCAGGGATTGCACTAGTGTGTATTTACCCAAAAAATACAAAATCACTATTTCAAAGGGATGAGCCAAACTATGGAAGCAGCCCAAGTATCCATTGATTGATGAATGGATAAAGAAGATGTGGTACATACATACAATTAGATTATTCAGCCATAAAAAAGAATGAAATCTTGTTTTTGCAGTAACATGGACTGAGCTAGAAAGCATAATGCTAAGCAAAATAATTCAGAGAAAGACAAATACAATATAATCTCACTCATATGGAATTTAAGAAACAAAGATGCAAAGGGGGGAAGGGAGAGAGAGAGAGAGAGAAAGAGAGAGAGGACGACAAACCAGGAAACAGACTCTTAACTATAGAGAACTGGTGGTTACCAGAGGGGAGGTGGGTGGGGGCTGGGGGAAATAGGGGTGAGCATTAAAGAGTATATTTATCATGATGAAAAAAATTAAATAACAAAAATATACAGATACATGGATAGTAGGAAGCACCAAATGACTTCATTATCAGAAGGCATTCTATAATGAAAGAAGACAAAATTGGAGTGAGCTGTCCACCTTCCACTGAGTGATCACCATGCTCTAAGCCAACCACTCACTGGCCACGATCTGTGAACTTTTCCACACTCTGCTCACTTCAGAGCTATGGTGGCCCTAAACAAAGACCCCTGTCAGGTCAGAAATGGTGCATTTAACCACAACGTGACCAGCCCCAGAATGTGTGGGCACTTCATGGAGATTTATATGAGGGAGGAATGCGTAACTCACATGGTTCCCAAAAGAAAGAGTGCCTTATCAAATCAGCTAATAAAATTCAGCAACCACAAACACATGGCAAGGCCTTTGGACAGCTGAGGGTTTATATAATAACAGTCACCCTTTATAGCACCCCTGCTCTGCGCCAGGTACGAGGCAAGCACTCTGTGTGGATTACGTCAGTAATCTGAAGCAAGTCCTGTTAGCACTCCCATTTTACAGGTGAGAGAACAAAGGCAGACAGAGGCCACTTATTTCAGAGGACACTGCTAATAAAGGGTGGTGCTAGGAGTTATACTCAAGCAGTCTGACTCAAAGCCAATGCTGTGAGCATGGTCACCTCCAATGGGGATGAAGTCTTACTCCTCCGCCAAGCCCTGGCTGAGCCTCTCTCAAGTACAAGCCTGTTTGTATTAGCATCCAATGGCTGCGGTAAGAAATTAGCCAGAACCTAGTGATGACGACACAGATTCATCATCTTATACTTCCAGAGGTCAGAAGGCTAAAACCACTTGCACTGGACTAAAATCAAGGTGCTGATAGGACTGTGAGCCTTCTGGAAGCTCTAGGGGAGACGGTTCCTCGCTTTTCCTAGTCTTGAGGCTGTTCTTGGCTCATGAGCCCGTTACGCCAACCTCTGCCTCCGTGGTCGTGTCTCCTTCTGACGGCTGACCCTCCTGCTGTCCTCTCCTCGGTATCCGTGTGAATATCCAGTGTCATCTCCCCATCGCAAGACTCTAACGGGATCATACCTGCCAGGTCCCTTCTGGCATGTAAGGTAATATACTTGCAAGGAGAGTCTGGGGATGAGAATCTTTGGGGGCTGGTGTTCAGCGGATCACACCATTGCTAGCATTCACCTCCCTAGTACAAGTGCCTGTCTCCTGGTCATCGATGGTCTGGCCCGAGTCGCTCAGGTGTGCTTGGCGACAGAAACTAAGAGACGTTCTTTCCCGCTGGCTCTGCCAGCAGGGGAGAGAGACCGAGAACAGGACAGCAAGTGACATCTCTCTGAGGAAGCCTACGTGGGGCATCCCGCCAGCCCCCACTGTCATAGACACCATTTGTTAACTAGGATTATGAACCCCGTCGTCTTTCCTATTTTGCCTTAATTTTTCTTTAACTGTGCTTCAAAAAGTAAGATTTCCCTGATACGAAGTAATGAAAGCAAATGCCCAATTAAACTGATTATGAATCTAAAGCAAAAGGTGTTCTATCAAAAAAAAAAAAAAAGATATAGGGCGCCTGGGTGGCTCAGTGGATTTAGGCCTCTGCTTTCGGCTCAGGTCATGATCTCAGGGTCCTGGGATCGAGGCCCATATCGGGCTCTCTGATCGGCAGGGAGCCTGCTTCCTCCTCTCTCTCTACCTGCCTCTCTGCCTGCTTGTGATCTCTGTCAAATAAAATAAAATCTTAAAAAAAAAAGATATATACACAGTAACACCAACTAATGAGACTTTCTTAAATGTTATCAAGCTAAAACTTCATAAAGAAACAAATTATAATGGTCATAATACTTCCTGAAATTTTCTAATGCTATGCAAAAGTGCCTCCAAATGATTATATTAAAAAGCATTTGAGCTTAGAGACAAATATAGAAAATAAACACCAAAGTACCCACTACCTAGTACTTTCTAATGACTTTATTTTTTTTTTATTTTTTTAAAAGATTTTATTTATTTGACAGAGAGAAACACAGCGAGAGAGGGAGCATAAGCAGGGGGAGTGAGAGAGGGAGAAGCAGGCTTCCCACCCAGCAGGGAGCCCGATGTGGGACTCGATCCCGGGTCTCCTGGGTCTCCAGGATCATGACCTGAGCTGAAGGCAGTCGCTTAACCAACTGAGCCACCCAGGCGCCCCTACTTTATATTTTTTAATAAAACATCAGCTACAGAGTTGAGACCCCTCCATTCTTTACACTATCCCTATTTCCTCTCGCCCTCTCTCGGCATTGCATTATTTTTATCATTCAAAAAGTGATTTTTAGAAGGCTGGAGAATCTTGTTTTTGGTGAATATGATAAACATTTCCCTCTAAGATCATGTTTCCGTCAGTCACCGGGCAAAAGGTAAACCATACAGGTAAAGAGTAATCTTCAGTTCATTACGTGAGCAATTTAATAAAAATTTAATGCAGAAATTATTGAAAAACATAGCTTTGGTTAAGAATAAAAAAATAATAAATGAATTTTACATGAATGCCCACGGGATCGATTTCCCTTGCTTTGTGTCCTTAACATGACACCAGCGGTGATGCTCGTGTGTGCCGACACCTCGCTGTAACTTAAAGCTACTTCCTACCAGCACAGTGCAAGACTCTAGAGGGAGAAGAATGCCCCCGGTGGGGACCAGAGTCCTCAGCATCTGGTAGCACCCCGTTCAGGAAGCCTGGGCATGTCTACAACACTGACGCGCTCTATGGGCTGGGGACAAATGTTTCAAACATCCCTGTTCTGGCCTGTCATGTACAGTGTCATGCAAGATCCAGGAGGTGTTTCCATTGCCAAGAGTTCAAACCCCCTCCCTGCAGTAACATCCCAAGTCCACAAAACGACCAGTGAGGGAGGCAAATGCCCAACAGTCCCCAGAAGTAGACTAGAATAGAAACCTCCTCTGCAGGGCGCCTGGGTGGCTCAGTTGGTTAAGGTCATGTCAAAATGTGTCACAGGAGCACTGCACTTGCAGAGAAGTGAGAGTCCTGCCTCCATCGGCACGTACATCCACGAGGACTGCAGGCCTGAGCCATGGCTTCTCCTTCTGACGTCAGTCAATAGATAATATGACATCAAAACAATAACCTGAAGAGACTCATGACATTTTAGAAAATTCTAGTTCAATTTTTTTCTTTTTTAAAGATTTACCTGAGAGAGAGAGAGAGAGCGCGCGCGCGCAAGAGAGAGAGAGAGAGAGAGAGAGAGAGAGAGAGCGCGCACGCGAGCATGCACATGGATGGTAGAGGCAAAGGGAGAGCAAGAGAGAATCTGAAGCAGACTCAGCACTGAGCACGGGGCCCGATGCAAGGCTGGATATCATGACCCTGAGATGATGACCTGAGCCAAAACCATGAGTCAGATGCTCAACCAACCAGGCCACACAAGAGCCCCTCAAGTTGAACTTCTTAACCCTAAAGAGTCTTCAAATATAGACCTAGTGGCCTTTAGCATCTGCAATATGACCTTACTTCTACTAACCTATGTCACTGAGTCCCCCCCCCTTCCCATGCATGTTTCTCTTTCCTAGTCTCCATATTTGGCTAATATGATTGTGAAGAACAGTTTAATGTCAACCAATGTTTTCTTAGCATCTACAGAGGGCCATGTTCTGTGCTGGGGTCTAGAAAAATAAAATGAAGTAAGACAAAGATTCTACTTTCAAAGTCTCAGAGAGAGAGGGTCCCAAAGATATCATTGTGACAGAATGGTGCAAGCATCAGAAATGGGATCAGGAGTGCAGGGAAGGAAAGCACCACCTCTGCCATGGAAGGGGGTCCATTTGAGTCACATCTCCATAGCTCAGTGAAGAGCTCAGCAACCAGGAAGAAGCCCAGAAAAAAAAAAAAAGCGGCCACGCGCAAAGGTTTGAAAGAAAGAAACAGGCGGGCACGTTGAGGCAATGGGGAATGATTCGGGTAGCCAGAGAAGAGAGAGAGGATAACATTAAGAGATAAGGATAGAAGGAGTTAGGGGCAAGATAATGACAAATGACCAGGAGTTTCAACTTTATTCCACAGGCTGGAGGGAAAAAGTGAGGGATTTTATCTTTGATCATATAATTAATGTCTATTTTCCTAACCCAATTGGTAGTTTCAAGAGAAAAAGTATCATCAATGTTTAGCACGGTGTCCACAGGCCATAAACGTGTTTCGAATCAATGACTACGTGGATGAATTGTTCATAGGGACGGTGGTGTGGTGTAGACAGATTCTGAGTTCTAGAAGGAGAACTCTGAAGGAACTATGGAGAACAGATTTGGAGGCACACGGACCTAGAGGCTGGAGTCCACTCATTTCCTGCAGGGGGCTGTCATTTTGTTTGAAAAATCCATGGCAGCACCTACCTGACCTATACAGCATCCCAAGATGTGTCTGCGTCTCTGACAGGTGCTGCTTCCATGCCTGGGCCACATGGAGGTAAGGTATGCATAGAATTCACTGGTGCTTTCTGCTTAGTTACTGCCTTACCTCATATTAACGTTTTAACATAAATGTATGGTGATGATCACCAATTTAGAGACCGAGAAGCTAAAGCCCTATAATTAGTGGTTTTTGCAGTCACCAGCAATTGAGGTTTTCTGCATCACCACGTCATGGTAAATACAGCAGGTGAGAAATTCATGCCAGCTAATACTGTCTCAACAGAGTCCGCCGGGGGAAAAGCAGGCTTTGTATTCAGAGGATCTGTCATTTGACTATTTCCAAAGAGAAAATTCCACCAAAGACTTTTGTCTGTAACACTCCATGACACCATGTTGGCAGCCCATGAAGGCATTCAGGGTACCACGAAGCATGGTCAAATAATGCTGGCTGAGATTCATTTAATGATAGCACAGAACCTTTCCTTACGTGGCTATAATCTGTAGAACCCACACTGAAGGCAGGTGGAGAGAGCGGATCCCCCGTTGTGAAGATAAAAAATATATATCCTGTCTGTGTCTGGACATACGGTGATGCCCTGCCTCCATGAATTCAGTTTCTAAGTCAAAAACTTTTGTTGTTTTTTTGAGAAGGGGTCAATTCTCCAGTGTACATTCCCAGATTAGGAGAGGCTTTCTGTAATTTGAACTGCTTAGAATTGGAGGTAAATAGAATAAGAGAAATGTTGCAAAATTTTTTGCTCCCATTCTAGCTCTTCAGTGTGAACTGAAACAGTATGGACCCAACTGTAGACAAACACAGTCCAAAGAGCAGTTGTTGATTCTAAATAAAGATTTCTGCCAGGTTTGGGATCCTACTCCACTAGTCAGTGTCAAGCGTTAGCAATGACGAACGGCAATTAAAACGCTTTATCTTTACTGACTGAATTCAGGTCTTGTGGGGGGCTCAGGGTGAACTGTATGCTCTCAGAATAAAGTACTCACTCAGGTGAAATAAATCAATTTTTTTGGGGGGCATGAATTTACCATATCATGGATTGCCACTTCTGGAAAACCTAACAACCAAGAAGAGAGTGAGTCTGACATACGAGAAAATGCAAACAAAATCTGGTTTTGTTTTGTTTGGTTTTGAGAGAGCGGAGAGACTGCGAGCAGGGTGGAGGCAGAGGGAGAGAAGGAATCTTAAGGAGGTTCCATGTCTAGCGCAGAGCCTGACACGGGGTTGGATCGCGCCACCTGACCCTGAGATTGCGACCTGAGCCAAAATCAAGAGTTGGACGCTTAACCGACTGAGCCACCCGGGGGCCCCCAAGGTTTGTTTTTAGAGAGGATCCAAGCATAAAAACTGCACCACCTTTCTTAAAATACCAAAAAATAAACAAACAAACAAACAAATAAATAAATAAATAAATAAATAAATAAAAATAAAAACAAAAAAATAAGAAAGTAAAAACCATAAACTATTATAAATGCCTGATTATTGAGATAGTCTGGCCCATTTCATGGATTTTCCACACCTTTTTGCCTCTTCCTTTACAGGCTTTCAACTCAACTAATATTTATAGGTGATTCACTGACACTTTAAGCAGTCACCATTCAGTGGAGAGAACATATGCAGACTCACAATCCACTGTCACTAGTGTAAATGCACACAAAGCATCAAGCGACCCACAGAGTTCATTGACTCTCGTAGGGGAGTGTTGGAAAAAGCCTGGTGTTTCCTTTGTAAAAGTATGGCTCCCAGACCTCTGAAATCAGCATCTCTGGTTGGGGCCTGGGGTTCTGTATTTGTCAACCACCTTTCCAGTTGATTCCTAAAGACCTCCAAGGTTGAGGAAGGCAAGAGGGTTTACAGGCAGGGAGGAGAATGAATGAGGGGAAAAGCGTTGAAACTTGAATCATTTTGTTCACAGTTTTACTGAAGTCTGAAAATAAGGGCCAATGTGAGATGTGAGGACTTAATTATACTTTGCCACCTATTTTCTCCTTCCCTTCTCCCAATTTCCATTCCTTGGTTCTGGGAAAAGGTTCCTTCTTCTCTTGCCGGGACTAGTATGTAGGACTCTGCATACATTCTTTCCCTGGCAAGCCTCCACCTAGGCACCTTCACGCTGTTGCCAGCAGATGTTCCCTCTCCTCCTTCGCAGATACTGACCGCCCTGGCCCCGGCGGGGGGGGGGGGGGGGGGCAGCCAAGAAGCCCAAGGCCATGACTATCGGCTGCTACACCAGAGCACTGTGTTAACACCATCAGTTTTCTGTGTGATGGCAGAAGAAAGCTTTGGAGGCCCTCTAAGCTTCACTGTGAAACAGAAATGCAATGGTGTCACCTCTTTGCTCAAAGCCTCCAGAATATCCAACTGCCTACAGAACAAAACAGGGCAAGACCTAGCATCTACTACCGTTCTCACTGCCCTGAGGTTAGGCCCCCTGGAGGTCGCAGAGATTTTGACCTTTGAGCCCTCGGTTCCCCGGCCCCCCGCCCGCCGTCCTCCACGCACAGTGCTCTTCTCTTCACCGCTGATGCTTCAACTCAGTCTGTCGCCAGTTCCGACCCTCACTCTGCTTTACTATGAATTACTGAAATTTCCCTACTAGCTTGTAGTCAGCAGAGATTGTGAGACACGACGCAGTCGAAGTAAATGTAACTTGACTACCTTCTTCTGGAACTTCTCCTGCCACAGAACTGGTCACGTGACACGGTCTGATCCAATCACAGTTCTTTAAATCCCTGAGTGAATCACAATTCTTCCTCTGAAATTTCTTTCCTCAGGAGGTGGCAGAGTGGAGCTCCCTGTACTCTTTAGTGACAAGAGTCATAGGGATATAAAGCACAATCTGTGACACTTGTCTGACGTTTTAGAGATGGCTGTCCTATCAGAAGGAAGCCATCGCACAGAAGATGAGACACAGAGAAAGAGAGAGAGAGGTGGTTCTGGCCTGGGGTCCTGCCACCCAAAGGCCAAGTCTACACCTGTCCTCATCAAGAATTGATTCCTATGAGCCAATGAATCTGGTTTGATTTGGGTTTCACTGCGTAACCAATAATCTGGTTTGATTTGGGTTTTCCCCGCTCACACAGACCTCTACTGACTGAGCTGGGCTCCTGCTTACAAGGACCCCTGGTGACTCGACAGTGAGGCAGCATGTGGGACAAAGAATCTTAGCCACCTGGCCAGGTCCCTTGGGAACCTCAAAAAAGGCCTGAGGTCTGACTGATGGAAAAGTGGTAGCAGAGGGAGAAGATACACTGAGAGAACACATTATAGCATCAACAGGAGCAACTCACGGCTTCTCTGGGCCAAACAAACCAACAGAGGAAGACTGTGGGCTTGCACCAGGCTAGCTTTCTCTCCCCTCCAGGGAGCTGCTGAGAAGTACACCAGCGTTTGTTAAAGTGAAATGACGGAGGAAGGAGAAAGAGGTTTTCCTTAGCACTCCTATCCTATTCCTGAAAGAGAAAACCTTGACTCCCATAACTGAACCCCCCAACGAAGGGAAGGGTGCACTGACTTCGGCCATGTGTCCAAAGGTTGGCATCCTACTCCGAAGTACTAGCTGGGAGGTACCCACATGCATCCCTTCAGTGTCAATTTTCTGACAAGATTTTCATTAAAACAAAAAAGGTAATTATTTTTCAGCTATTATACAACACGGACCTTTCTGATTTATAATCCTGGTGCTTTCATTTTGACCTATGTATTATAAGGAAATAATTTAAGCCTTACTACTGCAATTTACTTATACTTGAAAGCCTAAAAGAGGAAAATGCTACTTTAAATAGTAAGCTCAAGACAAAGTAGCCTAGGGATGCAATGACATCATCATTTTTTACATAAACTCACAAAGAATAGTTAAGAAACAGTCAAAAGATGGGGTGCCTGGGTGGCTCAGTTGGTTAAGCGACTGCCTTCAGCTCAGGTCATGATCCTGGAGACCTGGGATCGAGCCACACATTGGGCTCTCTGCTCGGCGGGAAGCCTGCTTCTCCCTCTCTCAGTCCCTCTGCTTGTGTTCCCTCTCTAGCTGTGTTTCTCTCTGTCAAATAAATAAATAAATAAAATCTTTAAAAAAAAGAAAAAAGAAACAGTCAAAAGAGTAAAACAAGAGCAAAACCAGTATCATCCAGTTACTGATTATTAATCAGAAACTCCATTCTTCAAAGAGATATCGGGAAGGGGTTCTTAATTCAGGAGCAAACTGTTAAAGTTTCATGCAATTTAAATTTAGGAGGCAAACACCAAACATGTTCCCTAAAATAAGAGTGCTTGAAAATGACATACCTAAGGTGACACCAAAGCCCTTCAGTGAGGAAGGCCCCATGTTCTATCGTTTTATTCATTTGTTTTTAAAAAGAAATCCATAAGGTGCATTTCACAAAATGAAATACTCTTGAGAGAGAGAAGAAAGAACAGAGAGAGAGAGAGAGAGAGAGAGAGTGGGGGACGAGGGAGGAGGGGCGGAGGGAAAGGCAGAAAGTGAATCCTAAGCAGGCTCCACACCCAGGGCAGAGCCCAACACAGGGCTTGATCTCAAGACCCTGAGATCATGACCAGAGCTGAAATCAAGAGTTGGATGCTTAACTGACTAAGCCACCGGGCACCCCAAAATGAAACTCTCTTATGGTGGCATTTGTTGGGTCAGCTCTTTTTCATTTTTATACTGTTTTGGGGAACTATTACAAAATATCCCATATGCTTTTTCTGCATTCTTACCATACCTGAAAATACCTAATCACCGACCACATAACTGAATTATATACCACTCATGTGGTTGAGAATTCACGGACTGTGTGAATGATGTTCCCCATACAGAAGATTCTGATAATGTTTTTCATGTTCTTTTACTTATAAGATGAGGCATGAAAATATATTCTTTTGAACACTGAATAACTGTAATTTCAGTTTGTGAACAATACAAAATACCCAACCCAAAGAATCTGTTTTAATGGACTTTGCTCATTCCTATAGCTATGACAAATTTTTCTCAAGGAGACCCCTTCTTTGGCCAGTTTTGAAGATTTTATATCAAAATCCCTAAATGTGGGTCTTGGGTGTTTCTCCTTTGTTCCCAGGGGCTTCTCCCCCTCCCTTCAGTTATTCCTCTCTTGCTTTGTAACCTCCCATACTCTCAAAGAAATGTTCTTTATAAACAGTATGATTGACATCAATGGAAGGAATGTGTTTCTGTTGTGTTTTTTTCTCCATCTTTTCATGCCCTATTTTTTTCCCTTTTACCTCATCATAAGGAAGAAAATATATTCCAACAAGCCTTCAAATACCCAAATAGCAAAAACTAACTATGAGCACTAGAGAACAATGCTGTCTAATAGAAATATAATACAAGCTATATTTGCATTTTTGAACTTCCTGGTAGTCACGATTAAAAGTGTAAAAAGAAAGTTTGATTTTCATAATACAGAGTTTGATTTTCATAATATAGTCCTTTCACTCAACAAATTTAATTTATTGTCATGTCAACATGGAATCAATATAAACATCATGGAAGTTTCTATAATCTCTTCCTACTCAATCTTAAAAATCTGGTGTATACTTTAAACTTAGAGCACATCTCAATTTAGACTAGCCACACTTTTTAAAAAAATATTTATTTATCTGACAGAGAGAAACACAGTGAGAGAGGGAACACAAGCAGAGGGAGTGAGAGAGGGAGAAGCAGGCCTCCCGCCGAGCAGGGAGCCTGATGTGGGACTCGATCCTGGGTCTCAGGGATCATGACCTGAGCCGAAGGCAGTCTCTTAACCAACTGAGCCACCCAGGTGCCCCTAGCCACATTTTAAGTATCCAAATGCTACATGTTGCTGATGGTCACCATGCGGGACAGTACCCAGGGAAAAAGTGACAGGCCACTGGTTCTCCTTCTTCTTCAGAAAAACCAAGCAAATGCTAGAGTTCATGTGTTGAACCTATTTAATTAAATAGTTTAAACCATAGAAATAAACCCAAGTAATATCATCAATCACTTATACTACTCTGGACAAATACTGCATGA
Organism: Spilogale gracilis; assembly: GCA_004023965.1. Classification (NCBI taxonomy): domain Eukaryota; kingdom Metazoa; phylum Chordata; class Mammalia; order Carnivora; family Mephitidae; genus Spilogale; species Spilogale gracilis. The sequence continues at coordinate 101,030 of PITA01006168.1, forward strand.
TCGCATTCATGGGGGGAAGCTAAAAGAAGACAAAGTCATGGGGTGCCTGGATGGCTCAGTCAGTTAAGCGTCTGCCTTCAGCTCAGGTCATGCTCCCCAAGGTCCTGGGATCCAGTCCCACATCAGCCTTTTTGATCAGTGGGGAGCCTGCTTCTCCCTCTTCCTCAGCCTGCTGCTCCCCCTGATTGTGCACTCGCTCTCTCTCTCTCTAAGAAAAACCTTTAAAAACAAACAAACAAACAAACAAAAAATGAAGTCATAGAGGTGCTTGGGTGGCTCAGCCAATTAACCCTCCAACTCTTGGTTTCGGCTCAGGTTATGGTCTCGGGATCATGAGATCGAGCCCCACATCAGGCTCTATGCCCAACACAGAGTCTGCTTGTCGCTCTCCTTCTGTTCCCCATCCCCCCACTCTTTCTCTCATATTAAATCTTTAAAAAGAAAAAAAAAACAAAAAACAAAAGTCATAAAAACAGAGAGTAGATTGATAGTTATCAGGGACAGAGAGTGGGGGCAGTGGTGTGCTTAAGCGGGGAGGGGCAGGAGAGAGAAATAGGTATAGGTGGCCAAGTGTACAAACTTCCCCTATAAGATGAATAATTTATGGTATTTGATGTGCAGTGTGGTGACGATGGCTAATAATATGGTCTTGTGTACCTGAAAGTTGTTAAGGGAATAGATCTTAAGATATCTCACCGCCACACACACACACACACACACACACACACACACACACACAAAGGGACACTATGTGAGGGGAGGGATGTGTTAACTCACCTAATTATGGTAATCATTTGGTAGTATATGCAGATATTAAGTCATCATGTTGTACACCTTAAACTTACACATGTCAATTATGAAGCTGGGGGAAATGCTTATAATTTCAATTCCCTTCTGAATTTTCTAGTTTAACCCTGAAATTTAAGCAAAGTTGTACAAAAGGAAATAACAGACATGTGAGTAGTGATAAAAATAATATGCTTTTCATATGTGTGTTTGTACTGTTCCCTGAACGTGCCCAGAAAATTAAGGGAGATATAATTTATTTTCTCATTATTTAACTAATTTTCCTGCCTCATTTTGCTATCTCCTCCCAAACCCCCACTATTGAGCATTTGTGTTTGAGGTGGTCAAGTAAGATTTTAAAGAGCAGTTTTGGCCAGAGTCATAAATGAAGGCATACACCAAAATCAAAAGTAAAGCTTTGGTTTGCCAAGGCAACAGAAGGCATAATGAGCCAATGAAGAGAGCAGAGGTCACAGAACCAGACATCTAAAGGCTACCATCCTGGCCCTTCCCTCCAAACTCTCTACTCTCTCTGATCTTCTTCATAATCCAAAGGGTTCAAGATCAAGCGGCACTGTGTATTTAAAAGTATGTCATAGCCATGATGCTCTACCTGCGAGGGCTGGCAGAACGTGGTGTGGATTAACAAGCACAGCAACAGTGTGGTCCGAGCTTCTTCCCACTTCATCTCCAGTCCTACCCCATTCTCTCCTTCCCTCATTACAAATGCCACGCGCTGCTCTTGAGAAAACAGACCCCATCACCTGGAGCAATGAAGGATATTATAGCTGGAGGCTCCTCCCAAAAGTGTGTTCACTAAAACCCCCTAGTATCAGGAATCTATCAAAATCCTAGAGGAGAACATAGGCAGTCACCTCTCTGACATCAGCCACAGCAACTTCTTTCAAGACTCGTCTCCAAAAGCAAAGGAAACAAAAGCGAAAATGAACTTCTGGGACTTCATCAAAATAAAGTGCTTCTGTTTCAGTTCTTCTTTAATTTCTTGGTTGATCCACATATTCCTGAGTAGGCTCGTCTTTAGCTTCCAAGTGTTTGATTTTCTTCTGAACTTTTTATGGTGATTGAGTTCCAGTTTCACGGCATTGTGGTCAGAGAATATGCAGGGAATAATTTCAATCTTCTGGTATCGGTTGAGCCCTGATTTGTGACCTAGTATGT